>JAAGKR010001439.1:0-36260 GCA_011419295.1 Clarias macrocephalus
TGAATCAGAAAGCTAACAGACAGGAAAGCCCTGATAATTGTTTCTGGTCCTACATAATAGTAAAAACACGAGGGTTAATAAACAAGCCCTGCATTCCTCCTTATGCTGCAAGTGATTGGTGAAATAAATTCAACTAATTCATTCCCGTTTGGCAAAAGGCGGCCAGAAATCAATTGGCGAAATGGTTTCCCAGAGTAACTGAGGTCACTACAGAATTCCCAGAGGCCATTCAGGCTCTTAAATATATGTGCTGTCATGGGAAGTGTACACATTACCCTTGAGACATGTGCTTCAAATACACCTTAGAAAGCAGTGTGAAAATAGCAAAGATGCTGAACGTATCACTAGATGCTGCTTTCACGGTTTGCATTATTTTTAAAAAAATATTTGTTGATCTGCAATAATTTGTGAATTTTAATTAAAGGAATTAAAACCACTCTCACTTTGAACTGTTAAGTAGCCTGGGACTGGACAGAGTTATCACAATACTTATTTGCCTACGGCAGGTTTTTGGCTATGTCAGAATTGCAAATGCCACATTGATTTGCTCGTATCACCTGAGTCATGTCTGTGAGACCATTTATTTATTTCAAATAGTGGAAGCGCACCCGCACAGACAAAAAGTCATATGAATTCCGATCTGACTGTTCTCAAGTTGCTGGCTGTGTACCTGATCTAGGACCACATACAAAAGTGTCTCAGATACACTCCTAAAAACATCCAATTTGTGTGGTCAGAGAACCCAAAAAAATAAAATCCGTGTCACATTAGGGTAAAAAAAAAATTATATATATTTCAGATTTCACTTTTACGTAGCAGTAATTTATATAAGTAAGTTATATGTTAAGCAACATCAAATTTTTCAAAATGTATTTATCCAACATACAAGTCATGTAGTAGAACGAATGCATTAATATTACAACTGTTGATTTTACTAACGTAAAATATTGCCAGAACCATGCTCTTATACACAAATAATGCATACCGTCTAATATTATTAATAATAATAATGCACCAATAATAATTCACTGGCATTTGTACAGTTATATATATGCATACTTTTATGGTAATCTTCTCTAGTCAGGGCTGTAGATAAACATAATTCTTTTGTAGCCTAAACCCAATATTCCAAAATGTAGCCCTTAACTTTAACTGCTGAACTAGTAGCCAGTCCGATTTAACTGTTAGCTGTGATTTGTTCTTAACTTGTTACTTAGCTGTTAGCATTATCTGATTATGACCGAATACTGATGGAATATTGAGGTGCATTTACCTGAGAACTTTCAACTCAGTTTCTGTTTCAGTGGCATCTGAAGTACAGGATGTAGGTTTAGGATGGGCAGGGAGTGAGGAAAGTGTCAAGAGATTTATTTTATTTGGCCATTAAGTTTTCTTGTCAGTTGGCAGTGTTCTTGATGTAGCTAACTTTGGCTAGCTAGCCAGCTAAGTTACAGCACACTTGTTAGGTAGCACGGTACTGGGGGAGAGAGGGGGGCTTAACCAGAATTTAAAAAAGAAAATAAAATTAATTATTAACATAATTAAAATAAAATACTACCAAATTAAGTGTTAAATTGATCTCT
The DNA here is from genome assembly GCA_011419295.1 of Clarias macrocephalus. Classification (NCBI taxonomy): domain Eukaryota; kingdom Metazoa; phylum Chordata; class Actinopteri; order Siluriformes; family Clariidae; genus Clarias; species Clarias macrocephalus. The sequence goes on from JAAGKR010001439.1 coordinate 1,584, forward strand.
TTAATGAACACAGTCCTACTGTATTATCACGTGTACTCCCATACTCTTGTGCTAGGCTGGCAGACGCAATTTGCTAGGCATTTCAGTTGCAATCTGAAGCCCTGCACTTTGTAAAAATCAGATGTATTGTTGTAACGTCTGAGTCCCCAATATGGAAAGGTCTTCAGAGAGAGAGAGATTTATGAATTGCAGTTTTTCAAGAGCAGGACAAATTGCCTTTCTGATTTTGTTAAAGAGAAACAAACAGAGAGGATGGATAGCTGCTATAATCTAAGTGATGCAAAGAACTCTTTTCATTTGCAGCCATTCCATGGCAATAAATGTATGTCATTCTTTAATAATAAATAGATTAATTGAATAAAAATGTCATTTTTGGCAGCTTGTTGTGGTATAACTAAAATAAAACATGGTGATCTGCTTTTATAGGATAATACTCAACTTGGAGGTCTAATATACAGTACCACATTGTCTTTCAGTATTTTTGTATAATAGTATGACACTGACTGTTCTATTTCTTAGTGTGTGTGTGTGTGTGTGTGTATGTGTTTTAATTAAACCAGTGGATGAAGGATATATTTTTAATTTTGATGTTAAATATGTCTGCGGATGAAAGTCAGTGTATCCCAAACTTCTGTGAATAAACACAGTTTCTTATTGTTGTTTCTTCTAAGTTCAGCCATGAAGAAATGGATCGATTAGAGAGGTAGGGGGTCAGAACCGAGATGGCCGAAGAGCATGAACAGAGCTGCATTAAATGTCTCCTCCAGTCAATGCGATGGAGAGGATAACAAGGTTACAGGAGCAATCTGGGTCCGCTGGAAGAACACATAGTCTAATTCTGAGTCTAATTCTATCAGGAAGAAGAAGCCTGGAGCTCAAAACATGCTTTTAGCCCCTCATGTCTCATGTGCACATTCATGTCTATGCCTTGCACTATCCCGAAGTCCTCGACTAAAGCGTTTGTTTGGCTTTACTAATTAACTAGACTGCTCCTTTCTCACCACCATTATTAGTCTCTATTAATTATTAGCTACTGTCATTATACTCATGACTGTTATTATCCTTCATCCAATTACTCCAACGAGGCTTCAACCGCGCCCCACCGTTCGCTCGGTGATGGTATCACCAAGACAACAGAAAGGATTGGAAGAGGCACAAGGTCATTCTTCAGCAGTGAGTGACTCTGTCCATACTGTGTGTCATGGCAGGTTGCCTGGCAACCAGCCGGAAGAATGCAGATATAACATCTGATGCAGAAGTGAATTGTTACTGCATCTTATGAATAACAGCAAATCTGGATGCAACCCAGCCTTCACATGCTCATCATTTTCCACACTCAGACTAAGGAGTTCTAAATTTAAACTCCCACCAACTTCCCCAACCATAATCCTATGTTTCCAATGCAATTAAATGGTGAATGCTTAAAAATGTTTGGCCAGTGTCTCCTTAGATGAAGTGTTAAATTTTATGTCTATTTAAAATTTTCTTATGAGCTACTTAAATTAGTTTGTAATGAGGCAAAAGCATGTTTTTATTTCTTTTTTTTTTTCGTCTTTTTTTATTCCCCCTGTGCTGTTGAGCACATCAACCAATGAATTCCATCATCTCTATAGCAGTGGTGGTTTTTACGGAGGGCCAGGTTGTTAGCCCGACACCCAACACGCCTGCTTTCTCATCTGGGCTTTTTGACAGGTAATAGTGAAGTGATTTTGTATGGCCGTACAATTAAGGGAGTGACCCAAAGGCCTAAAAGTGGCACCCCAATGGTGGCAGGATGGCAGCCACCACTGCCTCAAGAACAAGGATCCAAATTTAGAAATAGTGATTAAAAATCCATTTTTGTTCCAGACTAGAAGGGGTATCAGTTTTTCTTTATATGCTCAGATTTTATATTATCTTATCTATTTAAGACATTAGTGTTTTTTTGTGTCTAATTTCATTAATTAATTAATTTAATGTTCATCATATAATGAAGATGCAATTGTTCAATTTGCTTGTGTTTCAACATACTCTATAAGGAGATTTTTTAAATAATTGAAACAATGGTCATTTTCTACATCTGACCTCATGTTACGTATAAATGAAGACACAGAGACAGTGTCACGTTACAACGTCGCATCACTTTCCCTTCAGTATTAAAACTGATGACTGCATACATCATTGTGGTTAGTCGGTTTCCCATGGCCAGTCTGAACCGTCCTGAGAGTGGCTCCCAACATCTCACAACTTGTCACTTGGGACCTTGGAAAGGCCTTTAACTGTCTCCTCTGCTGCCATTTTTGTTTACATTCCCCTTTAACACAAACAGGTGTAGCTACAGGACAAATGAAGCAGGCAAGTCAATAAACAACCACTAAAATCCCCAAAAGTCCAAGCCTTGAAAATATCATATCATGAATTTCAGGAACCTTGAAAGGGGTCCAATCACCTCAATCTGTAGCTTACATGAGTTAGATTAAATGAATGCATGATGTTAAAATGAACGGCTTAACAATCAGCAAATCTGAAGACGAAGAAAAATAGGAAGGGTAAAGTGAGCGTGATTTCTGAGTTAAAGATAATAAATGTAAGCTGAACAATTGTGAAATATGCACCAAAATAAACTGCAGCGCAAGGATCTTCAAACTCACCAACGATCTGTAGAGCTGCTTCTGCTGCCTAAGTGTGGCCACCTCAAGCTTCAGGGTTCGATTTGTCTCCTCCAGAAGGCGAAATCGGTTGACATTAGTCAGATGGAGAGGCAGGACCTCGTGTTTCAGCTGCAGGAAAATATGTAACAGACTGTATGGGGAAAATGTATTTTAATAATTACAGAGGTTGTCAAGCAGGCGTGTATCAATAAGAGCTAAATGAGCAGGCCCCTGTAGGAAGCACAAGGAGCTACAGATCCACTTCAGTGCCTGAGGCTCAGATGGGAGTTGTTCATAAAACCAAACAACAGCAATCAGACAAAATCAATGTTCACAGGAAAAGTCGTTGGGATGGATTAGATGTTACTGAGGCGTACCATGTGCGCAGTCATGTCCAAGCATTTTCGAAGCTGCTTACCGACTCACTGACACTAAGACGCTGTGCTGCTGCCTGAAATAAAAGTGTGGGCGTGCTGTAACTCTGCTTTGGGAATGCTGCATCCACTCGATTTTCCACCCATGTCCATTACTGATCATTTATTCATGACTATTATTCGGCTGTGTCAAAACGCTGCCAGGAGGCCTTCAGGAACAAAGCGCTCACGCATTCTGCTTCAGAGGGAAAACAGGGAATGAAGCAAAACAAGAAAACAGAATTTAAAAATAGAGCTTTTTAGAAAACATACAGACTCAATGACTAAATGAGGGTGAAAGTGGATGGAGAAGCTCCCTCTGATGCAGCAAGACAGGAACCTTGAGAGAAACCAAGGCCGTATAGAGGAGGAACATCCTCTTCTGGCTGAATTTAAATTGTTCTTGATAATGTTGTCAAATTATAAGACAGTCCAAAACTGTAACTTTAAATGAAGTAAAGCCTAATGGGTTAATGGCTAATTTTATGAAATTATTATAGGAGTTATCATTAGAAATAGTAAAAAAAAGGGGGGGGGGCTTTAAAAATGGTATACAAAGACTTCATCAAAGATCAAAGAGGATGACACAACAAACTTGAAAATACATTTGTGGCCTACTAAGGTTCTAATAAGTAAGTAGATAACAAAATGAACTGTACTCTGCCCAGACAAAAAAAGTCGCACACCCTAATAATTTATTGAACCACCTTCTGCTGTGGCATTGTTATGCAATGTCACAAAATATATTGCTGTCCAGAGTTGCATTAATTCCTCTCCAACAGCATACCGATGCATGAAGTCTTCTCAAGCACATCCCAAAGATTCTCAATTGGAGTTTAGGTCTGGCCTCTGTGGTGGCCAATCCATGTGGCAGAAGCAATGTTACAGTGTTACATGTCACCTGTTACAATCTTAACACTGCCCCGCAGGCGTGTACAGGAGACACTGGGCATGATGTTCCATCACTCAGGAACAGGGAAAATCTGGACTCATCAGACTACCTGATCTTTCTCCACTGCTCCACAGTCCATTCTTTATGCTCCCCAACAAATGAAAGCCTTTTTTTCCAATTAGCCTTACTAATAAGTGGATTTCTTATGGCAACTCAGCTTCGCACTGTGTGTGTGGAAATGCACTTATTTTCACAACTGACTCCATAGCCATGAGATTTACTGTTGTTTTTTATGATTTGATTTCACTAAATGTTTAAGAGATTTCCCAGGCCCATTCAGGATGTTTTTTTGTTTTTTTTGACCACATTTGTTGTGGTTTTTGATGATGATGATACACCACTTATCCTTTCAGGCTATAATAATGTATTTTACAGTGAACCCAATTTTCAGAAATCTCCTGAATTGTTTTCTTTGCTTAATGCAGGGCAATCATTTGACCCTTTTTAAATGATCTTTTTTTTTTTTTTTTTTGACGGCGGTGTATAATATTTATGCTCCTAGGCGTCAGTGCTTTAAAATTATTTGTCTCTCATTCTCCAGCAACTATTGCATTTTTTATTGTATTTATTAAATAATGACATCATACCTTTTATCCGCATATATTTACCTTTTAATATTCTTCTATAAGCATTTGGCTGCTACACAGCTGCTTTTTTCTCTCATTAAGGTAATTGTTTTCTATGTTAATAAAAAATTTATCAGTTAGTTTGAAGGGTCAACCATACAAGAACCTGCTAATGAATTTATATAGATACAGTAACTATTTGAATGAGAGCGTGTATGGTTGCATTACAGCAAGAGCTGAGTGTTGCAGAAAACTAAATAAGAACTTCTACAGAATAAACAACTACATGTAGTTGCAGAAGTAAAAAGTGCTGTGGTATAAGTAAGCAATACCACATGAGATGGAGTGATATCGTTCCGGTTAACTAAACAGCTGTGATGCAAGGGTGCTAAAGGCATCACAGCCGTGCTGATACCCAGCACACCAGCATCAGGTGTGGTATTGTTTTTATACAACAGGGGAGGAGAATAAAATAGTGGGCAGGTCTGTAAATCTCGTAAGTTTCAATTCATATTTCCATTTATTCCAGGTACCAGAGTTAAATCCCAAATAGTGTTAAATGGAAATCTAGTGTGCTATGGTGGACAATCCACTTGTTCAACACACCAAGTAGGGCCCTTGATTAGTGGTTACAGAGACATTTGAGATTCAGAAGTGTTAGAAGCTAGTTCGTAGCTTGCCTTAGGCGTAATAAAAAGCAATAAACAAGCAATTTGGAATTACTTAGAATAATTGAATAGACAAAGTGTTGTTTAAGAGGACATGACATTATCAAATGTGTTTTCTTGCTAAAGGTGTTTCCTTGACTAGTTTTGAATGTGGGTTTTGGTATGTAGCTTCTATCACCGCAGTATGGCAGATTTTACACTCTATTATCACCATTCATGGAATGCCTCTCATCCAATCAGATTACTCTGTCGCAACTACCAGTTGCTCACTCATCTTCTATACTGCTTTATCCTATATTCAGGGTCACGGGGGCCGGGAGCCTATCCCAGGATACTTAGGGCACAAGGGCAAGGGCACAATCTGAATGGATGGTACACCCTGGACAGGGTGCCGATCCATCGCAGGGCACACACATACACTCACTCACGCACGCACTAACTCACACACTACAGGCAATTTGGGAATGCCAATTAGCCTAATCTGCATGTCTTTGGACTGTGGGAGGAAACCCACCAAGCACAGGGAGAACATGCAAACTCCATGCACACAGAGACGGGCATCGAGCCTAGCCGGGAATTAAACCCAGACCCTGGAGGTTCAAGGCGACAGTGCTAACCACTACAACACCATGCCGCCATTGTATAAATAATAATATACTGTATATATATATATATATATATATATATATATATATATATATATATATATATATATATATATACAGTATATATATTACTAGGGCCTTAATAACTGAACATAATGAGTTCACAGACAGAGCATCTTCCTCACATCTTCTTAGTCTTTGCTATCAAAGGGATTACAAAAGGTTTGATTTTCTTTTTTCAGCTTTATCAGAAACAAAAACATTTCTGCAAAGGTATCACACTTTCTTTATACTACCAAACTGATTGTTGTAAAGCATCTGAACATGAACAGTTACTCTGTTTTAGTCTCCAAAAGAGCTCAGGGGAAGTAGCTCAGATATCCAGCTTACTGGTGATCCCTGTCTGAGATTGTTATTCAGCGGAACTGGACACTCATTTTCTATTGTTATTCTGCACTGCGCTGAAAATTCCACCCTCGGGTTGCTCCGTTCACTTCTTAAGCACTGAATATTGCTTAAGGGATGAAATTTAATCTGTTTCACCATGGCAGCAAAGTAATGCACCACACTAGCCTCAAACTATTTTCCAATGTCAGAACCCCTCAACAGAAGAGACAAAGGATCAGGCAGATTTCTTAAAAACGTTTTGGTGTATGTGTGTCTATCCCACATAATCCCAGCAAACTCCTACACCATGCTATAAACACTCACAAGTCTGGAGTGGAGGCCTGTCGGTTTTCCAGTTGGCCATTGTGAACTCTAAATCATCTCTTAAACCAGCAACTCCCCCCTAGATTTTATCAGGTCAGAACAAATAAGACACACTTTTTTGCATTAAATTGGTATTAATGTAATGTAATTTTTTTCTGATGGTCATTATCAAGGAACACCTCAGTGGTAGACAGTATTACATACTCTTACTAATGTAGAAGTCCTGGCGGAATACAAAACATAATTGCTATCTCCTTCACAAGTAGTAACATTTCTACTTTGTACAGTACCTTGTTGGTAAAACATTCCTCTGAATTGTCACTGGTTGCCACAAAACTGCCAACTCGCACAAATTCCACATGAATAAATTCCTACCATTTTTTCCTCAACCCTTAGAGGAATGGAAAAGGGAACAGTATGGGGGAATTCACACAGCCAAAAACACACCTACAAACCATGTTTACTGCTAACAAACTGCTACATGCCCCCAGGGAGCGGGCACATACATTCTAGTTGGACAAACACAAAACTAACACAAGATGAGTCAACAAAATTTTTGATCATTTTCCCAGAAGTGAAAAACTGTAAAATCTCCAATCCTACATTTGTGTAATTTTTTTTCTAGGCATTATGTATTACTGCTGTCCAGCTCACTTAGGGACAGTTACAAAAGGCTGTGAAACACCACAAAATATAATAACAAGCGAACATTCAGGGGGAGCTCAGTGGTTAAGACATTGGCCTATAGTTCGGAAGGTCCCTGGTTCAACTCCACACAACCACCAAGTTGTTCCTGTTGGGCCCTTGAGCGTGGCCCTTAACCCTCAACTGCTCATATGTATAATAAGATATAATTTACTCTGGATAAGGGTGTCTGCTAAATGTAATTAAACCATAAATAATAGAAACATTTTGTCTGTAAATTGATCAGAATTACTTTTTCAATGATATCTTTAAATTTCATACAATGGACGACCAGAAACCAGTCTCAGAAAAAATTTTGTTTGTATGTCTGTAGGTCTGTATGTCTGTCCAGCCAATTTTGTCACAGCATCACGCAAAACTGGCTGAACAGAATTTAATGAAACTTTGCCAGTCCTGCGGTATCTGCCTGAAATTAACTCTTCCCAATAAATGAAATTAAAATATTGAGTAGAAAGGATTTTATGAGCAGTTATGTGCCATATTACGTCATAGCGTCTAGCGCTTTTTTTTGCTCATTCAGCACTTTTTCCCTCAAGGTGGGCGGGGCTATACGCATCACTCAGCAGAGCCAATTAATACGATCGTTTACTGCGTAAAGACAAAATATGTGAAAGACTTAGAAACAACCGTAATGCACCTAACCTGCCGGCAAAATCTATATGAATAAAACAAAGATTTTGTCTGTACAGTACATTGGTCAGAACTTGCTCTTTTAATGATATCTTTGTTTCGTACATTTGACAACCTGAGATGGATAGCACCCCTTCCAGGGTGTACCCTGCCCTGCACCCGAAGTCTCCTGGGATAGGCTCTAAGCTTCCCATTACCTGGTATACAGGATAAAGTGGTATAGCTGAGTGAGTGAGTGAGTGAGTGAGTGAGTGAGTGAGTGAGATATTGGAGGACCCAAAACCTGAAATAATCACATCACAGATTACAGTAAAGTTGATCAGCTTATTTTTAGCTTTAACCTTTTACCTATTAACACAAACTCTTTTTCCGTCAACGACGGGTACTTGCGCTAGTAAATGCATAAAATAACAAAACTGCATATTAACTGTTTTTTTGCGAGAAAAAAAAAAACTGTTCTATACAATACTGGAGATCTCAAAACTATGAAATAACAAATATTTGCATTTGCAAGACACATCAAGCACCATGATTGACAGAAACTTGTTCTCATGAAGACCATCTAAGAGGCAAATCAAGAGGCAAAACTTACAGTACCTCTGCTACAAAGGAGAAGTTCATTTAGAGCTACCCGTCTCAGAAATCAACAGCACCTCAGATTAGTGCCGTTATGAAGGCTATACAGACACATTTCAATATCACCTGTTAAAATGAGATCACTGCATATTTGGATGCCTTTAGCATTTTTTTACAATGTAGAAATAAATAAAAATGCGCAATATAGAGTGGCATCCCTGTTTTTAGCATAACCTAGGCAATATGATGATATGAATTTCATTTTAATCAGCTTCAATTATACAAACAGGACTGAGCAAAAAAATATGACCACAAACAATAATAATGTGAGCATTAGGTTAGTCCTACATTTTAGCGACATCATTTTCATATTCTGGAATCTTTGGTTCTAACTGACATGTAGACATATGATATATGAAAACCCAACTGCACAGTTTGATGTCTGAAGCCTCCCCATCCCATGAACACAAACCAGTTGGACCCTTTTCTTCTCGACCGCCAGTTCTTTCCCCATGTATGGAGTGACATCACATCATCACAGTCACACACAGTATAAATATTGCAAAGACTCTCTTCTTTTACAGCATTAATGACTTCAGATCTTTAGAGCTTGTTGCTAAGCTACTCGCTATGGCCTGTTGTTGCTGTTATAGCTGCATACTGAACTTTGATACTTTTATTGCACAGACCAAATTACTTAGATACTATCAAGCAAAGACATAGCCAGGAGTGGATTTGGGGTATAAACCACCCACGAAATATTTTAATTATTACAGTACAACATAATGATAATGTACATATGGAAGGATTTAGAAAAAAAATAGTGACAGAAAAAGTAAATACAGAGTGATAACGGAAACAGTATCCAAACCTCGGATAACGATCAAAGCAATGAAGAAAGCAGCGGACCATGTGCATTGTCTGAGGAGGATGGCGGGTAATCATGAGTTGCTATTGCTGATGCTGCTGGATACGCTAATGCTGCCTTGGATAATACCAGCATGAATAAAGGAGGAGGCTGGGCTTAGTGCAGCTACTTATTTTTATACTGTGCTTCTGTTAACAAGACTACTTAGAATAAAATAATAAAAGGAGTAAATCTGTGGTTTCCTGTTTTTAAGTTATTTTCTTTATTCATTTATTCATGGCTACACCCCTGATATCAAGTATTTGATACCAAGTTTTGATACCTAAGTAGTAAATCTCAGCAGTGGCATCAGCCCGTATGCAGTATGCAGCATGCCGCGTGGTTATGACAGGGCTGAGAGACGGGGCTCACGTGCGTTGTAGTTTGAGAGGCTTGATTACAGAGTACATTGCATAGTAAGTGTAAAAATCGCAAAATGATAACTCCATTTTATTATATCTGAAACTTCTATTAGTACATGATGCAACACATAGAACATCGCTGTCAAGCCCAACAACATGACGAAATTATTGAAACACCTGAATGTGTGCGGAATAAACTTGTTCGGCTGCAAGAGAAACAATCCATAGCCATCATCCTCTCATTATTTACATTATAACATTTTAAACCTAACTTATAAAACCTTCAAAATCTCCACCACTGAACATCATCCCATATTGCTGAGGATAGAGCTGTGACTGGGATTTTAGCAGGGAAAGTTTAGCAAAGAAAATTTTGAGCAACCTGTACATGGTTATTTACTAAATGTAACATTCTTCTTACAAACTTGGTACCAAAAATGTATTGTTCAGGAACCGTTACTGTAGTCAGAGTATTGGTATCAAAAATTCTAACGAATCTCAGCCCTAGATGTTGTACACGAATTTCAGGAAACAAGTTTAGCCGAGCAAACACATGACACACTTTGGTAGAGGCGTCCTTGGTGTTCTTTCACTACACACATCAAAAGTGCCAAGGTTGAACATGACTTTATAACAATTCGCAAACTTATATGTCCACTTATTCTGCTTTAGAATATCAGCTCTGTTAACTTCCGGGTTCAGGGGTTGAATGCCAAGTAGAACTAAACAGAAAGCTAGTCCACCAGGGGTGTACAGTCACCTTTTCCCCCACACACCAAGTAGTGCCTTTGATTAGGGGTTAGAGAGGGATTTGGGATTTTTATTCATTTGTAAAACACTCACTCAACATCTATACCGCATTATTCTGTATTCAGGGTCATGGGGAGCCTGGAGCCTATCCCAGGAGACTTAGGACAGTGTGCCAATCCATCGCAGGGCACACACACATACTCACTCATTCACACACTATGGGCAATGTGGGAATGCCAGTTAACCTAATCTGCAGGTCTTTGGACTGTGGGAGGAAACCAGAGTATGCGGAGGAAACCCATCAAGCAAACAGAGACTGGAATCGAGCCTGGCCAGGGATCGAACCCAGACCCTGGCGGTGCAAGGCGACAGTGCTAACCACTACACCACTGTGCCGTCCCCTTTGCAAAACAACAGGAAGGCAATTTGGAACGACCTGAGAGCAATTAATTAAACAACGTGTTGCTTAAGACAACATTATCTGATGTGTTTTCTTGCTAGAAATGTTTCCTTGACTGGTTTTGAATGTGGGTTTGGGCAAGTAGCTGCTCCTCAGTATGGTGGACCCTACCAACCTACTTTCAGCCATGCCAGTTAGTGTAATTAGTTCAATATTTCAGTGCTGTTACCATCCATTATCACTACTCATGGAAAGCCTCTTGTCCAATCAGATTACTCAGGCAGATCTAACTTCTGTATAATGTTACATATTCATTGTTCAATATTGACAAACTATAACCAAAAAATCAGGCCCACATCATTAATTAATCAATAAATCAAAAACATAATGGAGTGATTATTCCAGCATATAAATAACTGTTAGCTACAGTATGCCACATTTAACTTTATAATTATTTCACATACAAAAAAACTAGCATAATATTCTTATTCTTGTTTTTTTTTTTTTACCCCATTGTAAGCTAATGCATTCAATATAGGATTTACTGTATGCTTCTTTTGCTGTATAAGCCATAGCAGATGCTAGAAAGGAATTACCGTGTCTTATATTCCTGGAAATACGCTTAATTACAGGCAAATATTTGTAAATGGACTGAGATCAGACTCCTCACTCGCATTGGTGGTGAGCCATCATGAGAACAGACTGCAGTAACTGTGAAACATGGCTACATTCCACACACACACACACACACACACACACACACACACACACACACACACACACACACACACACACACACACACACACTATGCAAAGAGGCAGTCTATATAATACCACCTGTACAACAGGTGTGAATTCAACTAGTTATAAATATTACCTGGATGAGTGCTCTCTCTCTCTCTCTCTCTTTCTCTCTCATTTACAAGACATGAATTTCCTGTTTTATATCTTATAATGATCTTATAGCATCTCTCTTCAGACCTGCTTTATTGTGCACGAAAGCCTTCATTTACTGAGGTTATCCTGGTCAGGGCGGCGAAGAAGAGAGGATGTGGAGACACATACAGAAGAAATCCCAAGCTCAGGATTGAACCAGGGACCCTGGAACCGTGGGACGACGTCAACACTACCTGCACGGCTGCACCTGCTGTGGCGCCTTAATGCATTTTTAATATGGATATATTTTATACATATTTTATAGCCAGCCTGGTAATAATTACGACCAGTCATAAAAATTGTCCTCACATGGAGCGTGTTCAAATTGAACAGACAGCTCTGGCAGAAGCAGTCATCATATGTTGCATTTAGTTAGGAGGAGGAGGAGTGGGTGGGGCCTGTCTCCTAATGATGGGAGCAGGAGAGAACTGTGGAAGGTGTGAGAAGGGAAAAATGGTAGAAGGGTAGAAAACGAAAAGGAAACTAATCAGCTTGTTAACATAGCTGTTAGGCTTTTAAGCAACTCTGTTGATCATGATTTTTCTTCTTGCATTATTTTTAGATCATGAGTAACGAGTCATTGGAGAAAAATTAACCCAGTCCAATGATGACTGCACCCCTGCTGCTAAATCCCTCACACACGTGCGCGCGCGCGCGTCCGTGAGTGTGAACAAGTGTGTGTGTGCCAGAGGCTAAGGAGGGGCAGGCGCATCATCGTTAACAGCTCAGCATCTCTCTCTCACACACACACACACACTCTCTCTCTCTCTCTCTCTCTCTCTCTCTCTCACACACACACATATATTAGCAGTGCAACAGCTAGCTAGCACCTCATGCACAAGCGAGCACATGCTTACCGCCTCCACATTTTAACAGCGTATCCGTGTGCGTTAGTGTATGTGTGTGAGTGTGTGTGTGCCGTACAGTACCTCCAAGGTTGTATCTTCCCCCTTCTTTTTCAGCCCCCTCACATCATCATCATCAGCATCATCAGCTGCAGGCGTTGCGGCACCATGGCAATGACGACATGTCTACGATCTGTGTGTGTGTGTGTGTGTATGTGTGCGTGTGTGTGTCCAGACCACTGCTGTGTGAGAGCATCTCCAGGCTCTCAGGGAGCCAAAGCATGGAATCACTCACGCTTTCTCTCACTCTCTCCAGCCGCTCACAAACACACACTAAGATATGCGCATGCTCGCACTCACACACCTCCTGCCATCCCTATTCCTGCCTTCACACACGCACACACACACACACACACACACTCTCTCCCTCTCTCTATCACTCACTCACTTACACTCTCACATGCATATTGACTGTACCGGTACTGATTTAGATCATGTGTGTAGTGCTGGCACGAGCAACATTTCCAGTGGTTATAAAAATTTGTGATTTAAAAAAAAAATTTTTTTTAACCCAGCAAGATTGTTTTGTCTTCTGCATTTACTGTAAATACTTTTATCTAATGAAGTATGAAGACAAAGATGAAAAATGCAGGGGAGATTATAAATGGTAATTTAATGAAAAGTTCACTTTAATCAGCGAGATAAATGCATTTCGCAAATGGTTTTCTGTAAAGCGATTAACATCTGATATACAGTACTGTGCAACAGGCATGAGCCACTCCGCATTTCTTCATACTGGATTTTGCTTCTAAAGAATTTTATTCTCAGTCCGATCCTTGTACCCGACCATTCTCAGATGACTGCTTTTGTTCGTTAAGCCACAAAGTGCCCTATGAATCCTTCAAACATAAAAAATATATATAACTTAAGGCATGGCCCAGTGAGAAACAGGTGCAGATGATGACGGTTGATCAGGCCGGTGATTAGTATACCGATGGTGCTGAATGCTGCCTGGTTGGAACAGACGAGAGGGGAAGTGAGGCTGCTGCTTAGGTTGTTAAATAAACAAACAATTGTTTTATTTGGACCTTTAGGCACATTGAAACCTGATGCAACAAAATGTCTTATGTCTAAATTATATCTACATCATTTAAGTTCATTCCATATTTCTTGTATGGAGACGTAGTGACGGATTTCTTGTACAGTGACGTAGTGGTTAGTACCGTGGCCTTGCATCTCCATGGTCGAGGGTTCGATTCCTGCCTCAGGTCTGTGTGCGTGGAGTTCGCATGCTCTCTCCATGTTTGGGAGGTTTCCTCCCTGCTTTCCACAGTATTGGCATTTCCAAAAACTGCCCTTTGTGTATATGTGTTCCCTGTGATTGATTGGCACAGTGTGCAGGGTGTACCCAGCCTTGTGCCTAAAGTCTCCTGGAAGAGGTTACAGGCCCCCTGTGACCCTGTATGGGATAAGTGGTATAATGAATGAATGAATGAATGAAGAAATGAGGAGTGGCACAAGACTTTTGCACAGTACTGTATATGTTCTGCTTCACTCAATATAAAGTAAAGTTGCTAGGCAACGTTGGCTAAGCTGAATAGCTTACTAACATTAAAGAGGGACTATTATGCAAAATTCACTTTTTGGATCATTTGTGGTTGATTTTTGTGTATGTGGAGTTTGGAATTTGCTCATCACCACAGACATGTGTTGGTGTTTTCAAATTGCTCCTGAGTGGATGTGTGCTTGTGATCTGTGATGGGTTAGGTCCGCATCTAGTCTGTCCCCCACATTGTCTCTGGCCCCCATGATCCTACACGGGATAAGTGGAATGGAAAATTAAAGAATGATTATTTGCAAATAAATGGGTAGAGGAGTCAACAGCACATAGTCATATGTAGTCTTTTTCAAATAAAACAGAGATTGGATGCAGTGTTCCTCCATCTGGGCAGTCTCTTAACATCCTGCCAGTCTATAACCAATTCATCAGTTTCTCAGCTTAACATAAGATAAGACATGATACGATTACACTTTATTCATGCCGGATGGAGATTTCTTGCCAACAGTTGCTTTATTAATACAGAAACAGATGTAGGAGACACGACTATAAAACAGCAGCAAGTCTTTGGCCAGAGATGCAGTTTTCAGGATTCTGCCTCTGTGCACCACCATTATGAATTTGAAATGATGTGATTAAACTGAAGATTCGGCTATGATTCAATGGATTTAACAAAGATATTGTACTGTTTAGGAATTACAGATCTTTTTTACAAAGTGCGTCCATTTTCACACACACAAAAGTAACTGGCTGATAAGCAGTTTCATGGCCAGGTGCGGCATGTTTCCTTGTTAGCCTTGTTACACTGTCTCGGCAACTTCTCACTGGCTCTGTCTCACCAGTCTCCCACCATCTTAGCTGTCTCTCACTTGGTCAACTCTCTCCCCATCTCAGCAGTCTCTCACTGCCTTAGCAGTGTCATAGTCTCACAATCTCCCCTGATTATCACCATTTCACAAGTCTGTGACTGTCTTCCCAGTCTCACACCCTCTTACCTATCACAAAATACAGATTCCATAAGAAACACCTCCATTTGATTGACTTGCAATCAGGATACACGATAGAAGAAAATATCTACACTGTAGGTTTGTTATGAAACATTGTAGAGCTTTCCGATACTAGTCAGTTGATTAAAAAGGTAGTAGCAACACTTCAGAAATGTTTTTAACCTGCTTACCCTATCTGTTCTCTAGAGTACATTGTACAAAATAGTTTTGGCTGCAAAGCTATCTAGGGTGTACCCTGCTGAGACAATGAGGTATTTTGACAAGTTTGAGACAATGAGGTATTTTGCCAGGTTTGTTGAATTGCAACCTGTCATGGATGGATCAGTGACGGGCGTGCATCTAGATCTTTTTTCACCCCTTGCTCACTCCTAAGGGCTCACTTGGTATGTGGCCTCCACTTCAGCAGGTGTGTGAAGGGGTGGGACTGCTAAATTGGGTAAGGCTTGCAGGAGATAATTTTTAATGGATCTCAGGCTTTCTCCGTGCTATAAAAGTGAGGTGTGGAGCTTAGCTCGTGGTTTGGAGATTGGGAGCAAGAAGAAGGCGTGATGGACATTAAACTTGAGAGTGACATGCTAGAGGGACGATGCCATGTGCCCCAGGGACTTCAAAGGCGGGTGGACCGAGTACCATTGTTTGATCGCTGCACAGACAGCTGCTAAAGGACTGCATGAGCTGTCGTGGCATTTCACTTTGGCCGAAAAACAAGCCTTTGCAATTTGACAAGGCCCCAGGATCGTCACTGCGGTTACCGGAGGAGCGACAGCCAGAGTTGGTTGCAATCGCGTTAGACTCCCGTCTGTGGCCATAACCAAGAAGGGCTGGGCAGGGCAGCAACTGCCAGGGCCGCGTTAAGGAGACTGCAGGAGCCACTGCCCACCCTCGTCCACTCTGCCCGCCACCATCACTCGCCCACCAAGTGCCCATTCCCTCTGGACCCGTATGAGCACAACCTCACTTCGTTTCTTTCCTTCCTCCCTCCTTCAAATTCCTTCCTTTTTTCATTTTTCCTAATATAACTACCTGTAAGACCTCGCCTCATGTCTGTGTCAAAGGTCTTACACAACCATTTAGACAGTCCCTATAGAATAACTATGTTTTAACACTGCAGAAAAAAACCTTTTTCCTTTTCCAACGAATGATTGACAGGTCTGAGCTGAAAGCCCTGCCCCGTTGCCTCCATTTCACATTAGTAAACATGAATCATTTTCACTGCACTAGGAAGGAAAGAAATTCCAGTTTTCAGCCAAAATTTGAAAACAGGCAACATTGTAGGCCTACAATGAAGTGTTGAAGTTAACACATCACCCTGTGTTTTGATGAGTGTGATGATAATTAGATAGTGATTAAAATACAGTTTGTTTCCATTTCTCTCCTGCACCATCTGTGACAAATGTGGGCTAGTTTACTAACAGTGTGCTAATGTTAGTGATGAAATGAATGGCAGAAGGGAAAGGTGGCATATTTAAAGAATCTCATTTGTATTATTCATAGATCCTCGTATTTTTTATAAGAATAACATTTTGCACATTAAAAACGTATTAAAAATTCTTGGCATGGTAAAGTGATATTTAAACTTTCAACACACATACTAAAATAGTCTGGACTAAAATAACAGAATTTACATATTCAATATTTGTCCTTTCTTTTCTTTCATCCCGTCACTATTTTCCCTTTTCTTTAATTTACTCCGTGATTATCTCTTGACCTACGAAGTCACATCATACAGCCTGCTTTTTTTGCCAAGTTAATGAGAACTTTAAAAAAAAAAAGGACTTGGAAATGGATGCGAGAGCTGATGATGTTTATCTCATGTCACATCAAAGATCTGAGTGACATTAAGAGGGATTATTGAGACACAGCAGCAGGTACCAATGCCATTAGTGTCTTTTTAATGCTGAAAAGGAACAGATTCTACAGGGATCTTCTCATCTGTAGTCTTCTTCTTTCTGTTGCCTGGCAACCATGATAGTGCCCCCACCCTCAATCTCACCATCACATACACTCACTCATTCTCTCTCTCTCTCTCTCTCTCTCTCTCTCTCTCTCTCTCACACACACACACACACACACACACACAGTGCAAACACATCCGTTTAAAGTGCCATCTTAAGTCTCAGTGGAGACTTGATACAATGCATACAGAGGAGAGTCGTGATTGGATGGCACACTGCAACCACACCTGCTGTACCTCATAGAACACAAGGTCTTTCAATTGGACAGTCATTATTCATTTCACAACAACCCACTTTGATAGGTTCTAGGTTCTCGCTGCACACTTCATAGTATTAAGCACACTGGCACCACCTTGTGCCAGTAAGTGATGTGCTGATTGATCGACCAATTTTATTGGAAGGAAGTGTCATCTTTTACATTTCCAGGCATAAAAAATATTTTTAAATTCCTGCCGGTAATACCACCTCAGCCTTTATAGCAGTATATTCTTCACTTCTTTTCAGCCTTATGCATCCTTGAAAAAAACTATTTCAAGTACTGTGTACTGCCACTGAATCTTTTAGCTCAGTCAAACATTAAAGGGGACCTATTCAGAAAAAAAAGTTTCTTTTTTTAGACATTCAGATGGCTCTTCAACCAAAAAAATGTCAGAAAAAAAAAACATTCCAGGGCTGGGGCTTAAACTAGCTAATTTGATTCCCCCTAATGTGACCTCATATAAGAAGACTCCATCCCCCAGCTCCTTGATCAGGTCTGTGTAGCTCTGCCATTTTCTGGGGGTGGGGCTTTCACATATACACCAAAACAGAATTATATGAGGGTTATTATTATACATTTAAAGCATTATCTGAGGGTTATTTCAGCAGTAACAGATGCATTTTGAGAGACTGCTTAGACCCTATGTTAACTTGTTAAAGAGTAAAATATGGGCCCTTTAAATGTACATAATGTCCCACCTCCAAGTTGGAAGGCTAATGTAGAGGACAATTAATTGTAGCTTATAACGTCCTGGTTAACATGAGTAAATCATAAACAATTCAAATACAATTAACATCAAGATGTTCCACAAGATGAATACAGTATATTCCAACCTGGAACTCTTCTAATATACAGCTTTACTTTCTAATTTGGGTCATGATGTTTGTTTCTTTCAGTGTCACATCATACAGCATCAGAAACCCTATTAGCAAGTCAGTACGAGATGCTGAACAGCTTCACAAAGCCGAATGAGGAAAAAAAAAAAAACACATTTTTCAAACCATACTAATCTGCTAATCTTGAGAGTAAAATCTCATGTTACTTCAAACACCAAACATGTTTTAATAGGTTAAACCTAAAAAAAAATTAGCAAGAAAATAACCAAGAAAAAAATGTGACTGACCTTCTCTCTTGCCCGGTTGTGACTAGCGTTCCGAGCTGCAATGATTGACAGCTGCCTCCGGATCCACAGCAGCTCAGTCTGAGACTGCCTCAACAGCTCCTCTACGTCAGGTTTTTGTCCTCGCATCTTCTACTCTTCACAGGAAAACACACAAAAATATGAGTTTGAAACATATATATGTATAAATCTGATTCCCTGATCTGGGTGCCACTTTAAATAAAATTTACAAATACTCCATTTCATCTATGGATTTAACCAAGCAAGACCCCTCCACTGAAGAATTACTGCAGCGATTAAGGGAGTTTTTCCTTGCCACCATCGCTGTCACCCTTGGTTTGCTCATCAGAGACAATTTAATCATTATGATCTATACACATTTTTATTGCTCCTACACATTTCCGTAATCTTCTTTTAGTTTTCATAAATCATAAAAAACAACAGTAGAACAGCTCAACAGCTATGTTTAATAGTGAAAGTAAGACCATTTCCACATGCACAATGCAAAGAGAACTGAACAGCTATGTATCTTTGAGAAAACCTTTATAAAATTTATAAGTGAGGCTAATTGGGAAAAAAGAATTCAAATTTCTAGAACGCATGAAGAACGTGGCACATTAGAAAGATCTAAAATAAATAAATAAATAAAATAAGAGAGAAAGATCATGTGGTCTGATGAGTACAAATTTACTCTGTTCTAGAGTAATGGGTGCATCAGGGTAAGAAGAGTTGAAGTGATGCACCCATCATGGCTAGTGCCTACTGTACAAGCCTGTTGGGGCAGACCTGGGGTTGCTTCTGTTGGTTTAGCAAACATTATGTGCCCAAAAGTGAGGTCAGGTAATATTTAAGAACTTAACTTTAATATTAATGTTATTCTTCAAGGTAGACCAATTACAGTTCAGGGGTAACGCCCTGAAACACCCGTACACATGTAGACCTGACCCAGAAGCATAAATCAGGCTTTAGAGGAGGATGGCAGGGTTTAAGGCACCATTTGAGATTTAGAGCCTAAATGTAACTGCTGACCTCCACTACCCAAATAAAATTTAAATCCGTATTGTGCAATAATTAAGGAATAGCAGATTCTTATTATATTGCAGCAATTTGACATGAGTTATAGGTATGGATTTTTTTCTATATAACATGAAATAAATTATTTTTTATCTAGTTATAATTAACATTAATCCTATGGAATTGCTATGAGGCAAGTTAGTTCCTGTTATACAGCAGCTGGCTGGTTGAACTGCATTCCAAGAGTGCTTATATTTCCAATAACAACACTGGGATATCTCACTGTGCATCACTTCACCACAAAAAAATAATAAAAATCACTTTCAAGTTTGAAATATTTTTATTTTTACACCTTGGCTTAAATAGGTATCATAATAATAGCAGTAAAGTAAAGTCTAAAGCACTAATGTCATTACCAACATTTTCAATGACACATTATACTGGGAAAACCCAGTATAATGGTAAAGTGAACAGTATAATGGTAAAGTGAACATGTTACAAATTTGTTCAATGCATGCTGGGTAATATTGCACAGGGGCAGTGAATTCTGAATTCTATCAATAATTCACCTGAAGTAACACACAACAACGAACACACTGTAAAAGTTTACTAAAAAAAACGGCTATATAATTGCTACATTTACATTACATTATGTTTATGTTTATGAACTCTTTGTCTATAAAAACAATCTAGAAACCAGAAAGTATTTTTTTTAATACAACAATACAGTAATACAGTGCTTTAGCCTTAAATCTGCATAATTTATCATCAAATTCTTAAGAATCATTATTTTTATGAACAATTTTATGACCTGAAAAACACAGCATATAAAACAGGAACACAATGTATGAGAAATTTTACAATATAAATCCTTTCACTTTACACTTACCTACTGACTGAAGTGAAATAAGCACATACCTGAGTGATAGATGTGCCGCTCCTTTACTTCAGCTCCTTTTCTCAAGATGACTTTTCAGTCCTACGCCTTCTTCAACTTTAGAGAAGAGAACTTGGTGCTCACAGAGGTGCAGGTACAGGCCATTACTGAGATTCTTACTTTAAATGGTAACATGGTAAACAGAAGATGAACAGAGCCTCAGGAGCTCTTCTCTCCCTGCTTGGTGTTGTTTATTTATTTATTTATTTATTTATTTATTTTGTCTTTTTTTTTTTTTTTTTGAAAAAGGACTGTTTGGATGTACATCTCTCTCTCTCTCTCTCTCTCTCTCTCTCTCTCTCTCTCTCTTGCTGAGTGGCCATATGTCCGAGTGGAATGAAAGACTCACACAGAGATAAGATACAAATAAAGAGAGGACGGCAAAAAGAATGAAAAACATAAAGAAGGCCATCTATGATATATATTTCTTGTACAAAGCTCAAAAATGAAAGGAACAGCTCTGGTTTCTTTTTTAAAAGTGTAATTTGGAAAATGTTGGTAGAAATCTGCCTGTACGTCTGCTGTGAATCAGGTCTAATTTTAGAGCAGACCCTCCATGCTGCTTCCTTCACGCGTGGATTGTTTCCACCGAATAGTTTATGACTATTAATATTCTTTACTTATTTATGGAACACAAGCATGAGTGCTGAGTAAGGAAATCTGCCTTAAGCATACATATATGGCTTGCAAAAAATATTCACCCAAAAGCATGCACTGTTGGTGGAATGGCGACACTACGTTTTCCCTGTTTAAGTGTATGTAGGTGTGCACTACATACTACTATAGACTGTCCCATCCAGGGTATATTTGCTTACTCTGTAGACTGGATAGACTCTGGACCCATCACAGCCCTGGAAAAGCAGTTACCAATCTATATAAATAAAAGAAAGGTTTTGTCTGTAACTCACTCTTTTAATAATATCTTTACACTTCGTACTGTATGTCTATCTGTATGGCTGTCAGAATGGCTGAACAGTTAGATATTTGCCCGAAGTTAAACCTGTGGCATAAATCAAAATGTTGAGTAAAAGTGAAGTTATGAGCAGTTATCTGCCAGATTACATCACTGCATTCAGCACTTTTTTTGGACAAATATAGTGCCACTGCGAGGTGGGCGTGGCTATATTTGTCAATCAACATAGCCAATCAACACCATATATTTATTCTTCCTGTGGGATGTTTAAAACCAGTTTGTCTTATATATTCCGAAACCATCGTCTAATAACAAGCAGTTATGTAAAGCACCACTTTGAGATAAAACACGGGTCATTAGAACAAACATACCTGCAGCAGTCCACAGTGAGGGCGTATAAAATACCCGACCTGAGAGCCCAGTGTTGTGCGCTAAAATATTGAGTAGAAGTGAAGTTATGAGCAGTTATGTGCCAGATTATGACGCAAGGTGTAAGATACTCAACCTTACAAAATTTTATTTCTTTGTATTAATAAGTTAGGCAGAGAGTTCTGCCGTACTGACACACAGGCAGACATGCACATGGGCTCCAACCTGAAATTATATTATCACTGATTAAAGAGATAAATAGAGGTATCACTGATCAGCTTTTTTAAAAAATTTTTAGCTTTAACCTTTTAATGATGTCCACAAACTCTTTTTCCTATCAATTGGCACTTGCTAGTACCAATTGATGCTAGTGATCACATGCTAGTGATGTATAAATAAAAGATGATATAGAGATTATTTGGTATTGACACCCTGAGTCAATACTCTTTAAGATCACCTTTGGTTTCTGTCAGTAAGAATAATTTGTAATAATTTTGTTTGCCTATTTTTTGACAGATCTGCTCATGTTATGTCAGATTGGACAAAGACCATCAAGTGAAAAGCATTTTTCAAGTCACATGTTCTTAATCAGATCATCGCTAGGGGTCAGGAAGGGATGTTTGAAAATTAATAGTCTAGCTATTATGAGGTGTGTTACAATTAAAGAATACAATAGTGACAAGTTCATCATAAAGCCAAACAATACAGTGCATCAAATCAAGTTCTGATTACTTAGTGCTATATAACACACAGACTTAAACAAGGGATTTGTCTTTCATAAATAATTGCAAGTCTGTTGCCAATGAAATGGTTTAGTATCATACTGTTAGGCCTTTTATTTCCCATTAACTCTTTTAAAATATTTAGTGTTAGTTAAGAAATGAGAAGCTTTTATGTAGGGTTACATAAAACATATTAATCACTGCAGTAATTATCCAATTACTTCATTAATTAACATTTTTGCTTAGTTAAATCCAGCCTATGCAGCCTATAGAGCCTATCCCAGGGCCTTGGGGCACAAGGCAGGATACATCCTAGCTGGGATGCAAGTCCATTTTACAGGACCGTAAAGCTACACTTTTTAGCGAGTGACTTAATGAAGTCAAAAAGAGAACGAAAAAGAGTACGAAAAAAAGTAATTAAACAAGGCTGTGGAAAGTGGTGTAGATTCATCAGTTGGTTCACTAACGAATTTGTTGATTTCAGCTTTTGTAAGCTTCTGTAAGCTTGTTGTAGGTCTTCATGAGTCCAGAATCTATTTTGAGAACCACTTACTGCAAGATTGACATACTCAGAATGGCAACTACATGTCAAAAATAATGTAACACTCATTACCAATATCTTTGGGGTAAGCAGTTTAAAGATCTTGGAATTAAACAGTAATAATGTAGTAATGTAGAGTGGTCAAACAGATAAGTTTTAAAATTAATTGAAATAATTATTGTTTGATGTGTCCTCCGCACCTTGATATGTTTACTGTCCAGTGCCCTGAATTAGTAGAGAGACAAACACACATGCGTGCACGATGTGTCTAAAAAACAGTTGTTGTTTTTTCAGCAAAGAGAGCATATTTAATATTTTGGCCAGGTGCCCTTTGTGACGTATAATACCATACATCAAAAGAACCAGTCATTAACATGTAAGTCATAGAGCGAACCGGAGGCAGACAGATGATAGGAAACACATTAGCATTTTCTTGTTAGACAAAAGGGCTCCAGCAGACACGAGCGTGTGTGTATGTGTGTATGTGTGTTCATCTGAAAGTGTTACCATATAAGGAATCAGGAAGCACAATGAGGGGGTTGTTTTATGGGCATGTGAAAGTTCACATCATATTACAAAACCTTACGATATTTTTCATGGATAAATGTGCTTAAAGTTTACATTTAAAGTTTTTAGAAGTTGGCCAGCTCATCTTGTTAGCTTGACTTTTCGAAGTACAATTTCAAATGCTAATGTGTGCAAATTTGAGGTGATTTGATAAAACAATAGTAGTTCTTGAAAAGATAATGCTTAACCAACTTGTTGTTGTGGGACTTTTGGATGCTCCCATTGAGGGGTCAGCACAGCGGACCATCACACAATTTTACGCCGGATGCTCTTCCTGACACAACCCTCCCATCTTATCCGGGCTTGGGGCTGGCACTGCCTCCAGGGGTTTGGGCATTGGGTGATTTTAGATTTAAAAGAAAAAGTGTATAAAGCTGTTATGTTTTAGGATATATTGAGGGAAAAATATTTGCTTGTTGTGTCCACTGCAGCTGGATACACTTACAGACCAGCCCCAACCGACAAACACACACACACACATTGCCCACATGATGCCTGAAGATTTCTGTTTAGTATCAGCAAAGAGAGCATATTTAAACATTTCGCCAGGTGCTCTGGTACATCAAAAGAACCAAACATGTAAGTCATACAGAGACCTGGAGGCAGACAGACAACTGGAAACATATTTGCATTTTCTGGGTAAACAAAAGGGTTGCCAGCAGGACACAATCTGGTTGGATGTATAGTTGTCTGGATACAGGCTATAGGAAGTCTTACTCCATAAGCAGTCAGGAAGCGCAATGAGGTTTTGTTTTATGGGCACAGAAACCTTCTCATCATATTATTATACCATACAGGTGGAAATTGTGACCTATAAAAATGCAGAAAAATGAAATTATTGAGAACAGTTGTTTTGATTAGCTTACTTTTCACATTGTATCTATGATGGAATTTTTTTGTTAATGTCAAGCTTTTGTTAAAACTAATCACACCATTATGCACATGTGAACTGTACTTATAACCTGTACTGTTTTGGGAAGAATTCCACTAGATTTTAGAGCATGTTTGTGTTGATATCTTCTTTCAGCCACAAGAGCATTAGTGTGTTCAGGCAATGATGTTAGGCGAAAGAAGCCTGAACCTCGCTTTGTGCACTGTTAAAATGTCAGGTTGAACAGGGTTTGCTGCAGGTCTCTGGATTCCAGTGAAATAAAATCTTAATTTTATATCCTTCAAAGATATTCTAGACAATTGTGTACTACCACACTTGTGTCAACAATTTGGGGAAGACCCATATGGATGTAACTGTCAAGTGCCATTATCCTTTTGGCTATACTTCGAGAAACGCATAGTTCATACTCATGGTCCATAAACAAAAGGCAATGGGAACAATGGCAACCGTTTGTAATTTATTGTACTGTTTAGTGTTCTAAGTGTGGGCAAAGCGACAAGGATGGGTTTGGAGATAAGTCCCAACACGCCGCTTTAGTGTCCTTGTCAACCTGCGGCTTGGGTCCAGTGTTAAGTTTGGTTTCTATGGCTACAGTAACTACCGGCAACGTATGAATGGACGTGACGCAATGCACCAATCAGAGCGCAGTAAGCCTTTGAATCAACCAATCCGATCGAAAGAGAGCTCTGGTCTACCGGAAGGAAAGAAAGCTTTCAGTGATAAGAGAAATAATTAGCCTGGTAGCTAATACACAGATTATTCTCGTACGGTATACCGGGAAGTATAAATGTTTGCTCTTTTCGGATGGTAAGTAAGTTATTTTCTTGTGGTGGTTATAGTTTTCGTTACCGCATTACGAGGCAATTGTGTGTGCGTGCGCCAATCTTCGAACTGTTTTCTAGTACGAGTGTTTACATTAGCTAACTGCTAAACCACTAGTGGATGTTGTAGTGATGTATAGAGCGACTTAGAGACAGACAGTCTTCATTTAACTTAGTATCACTTTAAAAACTGTCATATAGACAGTACTGGATATGCGTATACTGAAGTTATTATTATTATTATTATGTTTGTGTTTCTTAAGAAAACTGCAGCAGTATGGAGGGAAAAAAATGTACAAAACTGTTTCTTTTTTCTTTTTTTACTAATTCGAAATTGTGTTAAAATAATCAATTAAATTATTAATTTTATAGAATATTTAAATTATATTCTACAATATAGTTCTTGTATTATTATAAATATATTATATATTTTTTTATACGGTGTTTTAATATTCTGTATGTGATATCGTGATGCTTTTATCACAATCATATTCATAACTTAAACAACATTTACATTTTGGTTAGTAATGTTTATATAAATAATGAATTCAAATAAAATAATACCCGCATTATACATTAGATTAGTACATGTGATTATTTATATTTTAATTAAATTTTATTTTATATATTTTAATTATGTTGTTTTGTCATAGGAGCGTGTATGCTTATAATATGTAATATGTGGTCATATAATTTTACCCTCATGCAGTGTGAAATAAAGCATGATTTAGTGTAATATATTTAGCAGTTGATATTAAAGTAGACTCTCAGTTTGGCAGGTAAAATTAGAATTATAAATAAACATAACTGTGGACGTTCTCAGAGTTTGCATGTTCTCCCCATGCCTGATTGGCACTCTGGTTTCTGCCCACAGTCTAAAGACTTTCACATTAGTCTAACTAGCGTTTCCAAAATGCCCGTAGTGTGTAAACGTCTGTGTGAATGATGACCAGAGGTCCTACCATAGTTGTGAAAATGGGAGTAAATGCATGGTCATTATTGGCCTCTACAATCCCTAATTGGACCACAGAGTTTCCTAGATGGACTCAGATTGATTATTGTGGAAAACCCAAAAGGTTATTTCTTTTTATAGACTAAATATTTTCTTATATAAGTAACAGAACAGTATATGCAAGATGAGTTCAAGTCAAACTCAGGACTTGTGATGAAATTTCTCATGAATGAACGTGTAAAATGTGATTTTCACATTTTTGGGCCTTTAAAGGCGCTTTTGGGAGGCCAGCTTTTCAGACATGAAGCAGGCAGTCCAATCATGGCTTCGGCATACTGAGACAACTTTCTACCTTGATGGTATCCAAGCACTTGTGAAATGCTGGGGGAAGTGCATTAGTGTAGCAGGGGATTATACAGAGAAAAAGGTAGTTTTACTCTCATTACTATGTTCTGTTATTCTGCGTAAGCAAAAGTCCTGGTTTGATTTGAACGCCCCTTGTATGTTTAAAAAGTATATGTAGTTCATATTTGTGTGCATTTCTTTTCTCAATACAAACAAGCTCATCTAAAAAAAAGATTTAAAAAATGCTAGAAAAAATGCTAACTTATGTGTACTTTTTTTCTTGCAGAAAAACGCGATGAGAACCACCTCCTCTTCACCGCCGCTGCATGTGCATGTGAATGAAAGTACGCCTGTACATGTGCATGTAAAGAAGACCATGAAGAACAGCCCCAATAAACCTGCCCAGGTCAGTTCTTTTTTCAGTACTGGTTTTCATTAAAAAAAATTCTACAGTGTTTAGTTAAAGTCGCATTCAAACATTTGTTTGCTCTCGTTGTTGCAGGTTAAGGCGAAAAGCTGCTTACGTCCTACTGCTAAAGTTAAGACAAGAGTCCCATGGATTCCTCCAGGCAAAGCTTCAACACGAGAAACATCATACAAGTGGGAGGTTAGAAGGCTGTTTATATTAATAAAGGAACAGTTACCAAACAATCAGTTCAGGCAGACTCACATTATAGGTCATAATCACATTATATGTTATATATGTGTAATATGTTTATATGTTATATATGTAACTTATAATTACAACCTTGTTATAACTGTTAAAAAGATTGTTAGCAGCTGTTATTGGCTTTCAAAAGTAGGGGTGCTCCGATCAGTGTTTTTGTGTTGTGTTGAAATTGTCAGCACGTCTGCATTGAGCGGTAAAGTAAACCTGGGAACCGCTCTCTATTTCTCTATGCAGAATAAGGCTTGAACTTTTTAAGGGCTTTTGCTATAGGTGATTGAGTGATGGTCGACTTAGAAGATTTAGTTGCTGCCTTTGCGGATAACTTTTCATATTCAAATATTCACATTGCACAGTTCATAAGTGGCGAATAAGGTTTGTTGTGTTTAAGCTTTTGGCAGATATTTCATATTGCATATTTGATGTCTTTTACATTTTCCAGACTGGTAACAGTATGTTGATGTGGCTGTCTACTTATGTATTTTGCATCATCACAATTGTACCAGTTTTTGTTATCGGCCATTTTAGCGACAACCGCTCTGTAACAATAAAGTGATTATCGGCCAGTTACGATCAGAGCACCCTAATTCAAAAGACGTGTTACACTCCTGAGGAGCAGGAGTCATGATACTAGGGTGTTTGAGTTGAATTTGGAGCTTTTTATTAATGAATTAATTAATTTATTTATGATTTATATTTAAGATAAGGTGACTCTGCAGTACGTTTTGTTTCACTGCTGTTCGTAGTGAATTTAGAATTATTTAAGAATATTAAAACAAGACAAAACACATTGTTTTGCACTCTTTATTATTCAGAAGTAAAACATCTCTGCAGCTGTAATTTTTTTCCGAACTCAAATTATGTTCCCATTTGAAATTAGTTGAATCGTATAATAGATCAAATCAAATTGTCACAGGAGTTTATCATTGCCACCCTTACATGCCAGGCATTCAAATAAGTAACAGGAAACTCTACACTTGTTAGCTAAGGCACTCTTGTTGTTTAGGGTCCAAGCCATTGCTTGGAAATAAACCCCCTACCTGAGCCCGACCCTTCACGCTCTGCTCTCCGTCTGGAAGACCTCTCCACTGATGACGAGGAATCTCGGCATGGATGCATCAACCAATATGAGAAAAAGATAGATAGCCTGATGACTGAGGTCAGCTCACTGAAGAATGAGGTGAGTGCTAGAGAACCACACAAAACATTTTGCCGCTTCAATATCAGATTTGTTTCTGTACCAGTCAAACTGGCCGCATGATATCTTAAACGAGTTGAGTATCATGTTGGTTGAGAAGCAGTTGACTAACATGTTGGTGTTAGTCTTTTAGCTGCTCCCATTAAGGGGTCCCCATAGGGGACCATCCAATCTGCACACAACTTGGCACAGGTTTTTATTTCGGATGCCCTTCCTGACACAACCCTCCCATTTTTATCCAGGGTTGGGACTGGCACTACTTCCAATGGCAAGGTGGCTATAGAACCCGGGGGTATAAAAAAAATAGACAGAAATAATACACAATCTATTGGCAATTGAAGTCAGCTGAAAGCTTCTTCAAAGCAGCATGTCACACTTATAAATTATGGATTTTTTCATGTTAGCACTGAGCCTTGCTTAACTACTCACATGATTATTTAATCATTCTACATTTGCCAAAATCAACTTTGGTTTAACTTTGCTAGTTTACATCATATTATGCACAACTCCTTAGTATCAATTACTTCATCACTTCAAACTTCTTCCACAGTACACAAAAAAACTATTTAAAATATGTTCACGCTGTTTATCGTCTAAGATCAAAAAGAAATTAGCAGGTTTGAGCTCATCTGCATGTACGTATTTTGCAGTTGTTCTAGCTGTGTTACAGAAAACAGAGTTTGATGGATGAAAGTGGGTTTTGCAGGTGGAGCTGTGTAAGAAGGAGCAGCAGCTAGAGCGTCAGTCTGAGAGGCTAAGCGCCTCACAGCGTGTCATCGCCGAGCAGGAAGAGGAGCTGGCTGAGGTTGCTAAGGAGCTTGAAATTACAGAGAGAGAGAACACAATCCTCCGGGAGTCGATGGAGAAAATACTGGAGGAAAACAGCTATGGCAGGTCTGACACTCAGAATTAAAGTAAAATAAGTAAAATGGCAAGTAAAACACCATCCTTAAACTAAGTAAATGTGAGGCACATGAGGCAAAATGGAGTATTATGTTTATTTTTATCCCTGAAACGTATACATTAAAACCTGTTTCTCTTTGTGGAACTTTATTTTTGGATTTTTAAAATATTTATTACTTGTTAAAAGTTTATGAAGATCATAATTAATACCTGTCAGATTCCTGGCATTCCTGAAAATAAATAGATGTATGCTATTTAATACATGGACATTGACTCAAACGAATAGCCAACAGTACATGTAGCAACTGTTTGTCTGGTTCAGTAGTATGGTGAATAAAATGTGTTACAGTATTTCCCCTGCTTGTTTCTGTGTGCTCTTTTTCAGGTTAGAGCGGGAGAACTTGCAACAGGAAAAGGATGTGCTGCTTAGGAAGCTGGTTGAAGCAGAATTCGACAGCACAGCAGCCGCCAAGCAGGTCCTGGCACTCCGAGACACCGTTAGCCACATGTCAAGAACTGTGAGTGTGTCTCACTTTTGATTGTTACCTAGACAACAGATCCATAGCTGAATATAAATAAACACAGTTTGTTATATAATTGTTTTGTCCCACAGGAGAAACGGATGATGGGCTCTGACTCTTCGTTGCTGGCCAGGCAGAAGGATCTCCTCCTGCAGAAGTTGGAAACTTTTGAGAGAACGAACCGAACACTGCGGCGCCTCCTCAGGGAGCAGCACGAGCGCGAGGTGCAGTCTTTGTTTCTGCAGAGGGAGCAGAGATGAACTGGTACTGTGGGGCCTGTTGATGCTGATTTCAGTTTTTTTTCGTGACAGATGGACTCGCTTCAAGTCCTGGAGCAGAAAGACTCTCTTCTGAAGAAGCTCACTGAAGTTGAGGCAGAAAACTCGGTCTGTTTTTCTTTTTTTCCCATAGGATAATAACCATGAAAATAAAAATGGATTACTTTATTCGTTTCACTCAGTAATAATCAGTATGTACATGGTCTGGTTAGTGCATGTGGATGCTGAGAGATTAACATTAAGCTTGATTCTTCTCTGTAGCATCTTCAGATGAAGCTGCAGGATAAAGCAAAAGAAGTCACTGACCTCGTCTGCCTTTTAGAAAATGAGAAGGTGCTCTTAGCAAATCCACATTTACAAGTTTATAATAAGACCTACTGTATAGCTTATAATATTATTACACTCATCGTGACAGGAACATGTGAAGACCACAAGCGACCTCTCCAAGTCTCTGGAATCAAACCGAGCTCATCTGCAGGGCCAACTACGCAACAAGGAAGCCGAAAACAACCGCCTTTCAGTTCAGATCAAGGTAGGTTGTTTTATTTTTCAGTATATCCCTTATTCCTTATAAAAATATTTAAAACTAGAGACTAAGTTCTGGAGAAATTAAGTTTAATATTCCTGTGCAAAACCCTGAAAACAGATTTTTTGTAGGCTGTAGGGTTTTTGCATGAGTGTGTGTAAGTGAACGGGGCATGGTTTGGCCCAGTTGTCCTGGCAACGGCTTCTGCTGTATTACTGACTAACACTGAGAATGTAACCCACCCCCCCCCATCAGCCGATAAGTGACCGCACTGCTTATTGGTCAGATTTCTTGGGAACCATTAGTGCTACAGCTTTTATGTTTGGAGCATTCAGTAGACCTGACTGAAGGTTTGGATAGCGGTTTGGGGGTGTCTGTAAAATTAATTTCTCCCACACACCCATACACGCACACATACAATATACCGAACTTTACACATTTTATATATTTACTTACACACTTAAAATATTCTTGTAATTATAATTACAAATATAATATTATAATTGTAATTATAAATATTGGTATCTGCTACACCGCAGTGTCTATTTTTGTACAAAATAAGTTAGCTATTTCCACGATTTGTTCGCATCTACGAAATGTTCATAGAACTGCTGTCCATTCGTATCCGCATAAATAAATCAGATGCTCGTAAGTCAGGAACTAAATAATATAATACTTATAATGAAAATAAGACAAAAAATATAATTATTAGTCATAATTATTTAGTATGTCAAAACATTAAATGGCCATGTGTCTGTCACTTTACGAGATTTAGCAAAGTTTTTAAAAATGCAGTCGATCATCTATACCAGAATGAGTAACACATTGGCACTGTTCCTTTTTTCTGATTGGGTTAGAACCTAGAGAGAGCAGCTGGTCAACAGCAGGGAGAGCTGGAGCATGTGCAGGCTCAGATGCGGGAGCTGAAGCAGCGAGCTGAGGTGGATAAAGACGCGCTGAAAAAGGCCACACGGGCACTGAAACAGAGAGCAGAGCGCAGTGAGGACACTGTGGGACACCTCAGTGCTCAGCTGACCGAAATGGTGAGAACAGTGGTAGACCCTGGTTGGCGTCTCCTACTTTGACACCCGTGAATGAAAGACAAAATTAATTGCATGGTAATCTTCTTTAGGCGGCATGGTGGTGTAGTGGTTAGCACTGTCGCCTTGTACCGCCAGGGTCTGGGTTCGATCCCCGGCCAGGCTCGATTCCCATTTCTGTGTGCATGGAGTTTGCATGTTCTCCCCGTGCTTGGTGGGTTTCCTCCGGGTACTCTGGTTTCCTCCCACAGTCCAAATACATTTAGGTTAGGCTAATTGGTGTTCCCAAATTGCCCGTAGTGTGTGAAAGAGTGAGTGTGTGTGTGTGTGTGTCTGCGCCTGCGATGGATTGGGTGTCCAGGGTGTACCCCGCCATGTGCCCTAAGTTTCCTGGGATAGGCTCCAGGCCCCCCGTGACCCTGAATACAGGATTAAGCGGTATAGATGATGAATGAGTGAGTAATCTTCTTTAAATTCTTTGCATTCCACACGTTGTGGAAATTATAGAGCTAAGTCATACCTGTGTCAAGCTGCCCCCCCCCACATGATCACTAAATGAACAAAACTATGTCAGCTCATTTGTGCACAGAAAACTACTATGAGTGTGTGTGTGTGTGTGTGTGTGTGTGTGTGTGTGTGTGTGTGTGTGTGTGTGTGTGTGTGTGTGTGTGTATGTGTGTGTGTCTGTATGTGTGTGTGTCTGTGTGTCTGTATGTGTGTATGTGTGTGTGTCTGTATGTGTGTCTGTCTGTGTGTCTGTGTGTGTGTATGTGTGTGTGTCTGTGTGTGTGTATGTGTGTGTGTATGTGTATGTATGTATATATGTGTGTGTATGTATGTGTGTGTATGTATGTGTGTGTATGTATGTGTGTGTATGTAGGTGTGTGTATGTATGTGTGTGTATGTATGTGTGTGTATGTATGTGTGTGTATGTATGTGTGTATGTGTGTGTGTGTGTGTGTGTGTGTACCCTGCCTTATGCCCAAAGTCTCCTGGGATAGGCTCCAGGCCCCCATAACCCATTACAGGATAAGTGAAGATGAATGAACATATGAATAATCTCTCAAAAACTGAATGACCAGGAATGTTTATTTTGCATGCACAAGTGATGCACAAATGGACTGACACGCTTTTGTAAATTTTCTGATTATGTGGATAGTTATTCAGGATAAAGTTTAATAACTGACAATTATAAATTAAGCCCACAGAGCACTGCAGTATATTTAAGATATTGCAAATAGAAATATGTAACAACGTTAATTTTTTTTTGTTCTCTTATATATGAATCACAGGAAGCCCGGCTTGCAGATGCTGTTTCAACCGCAGAAAACTGGAGCAGTCGGCACGCAAAAGAGCTGAAGGAGAAAGGCCAGCTGGAGGTGGAGATCACATTGTTGAACAGGTTTCTAAGTGTTTATAAAAGATTCATTTTGTACAAAATGGAGATTGGAATGTGTTCAGGCCCTCTAATAGAACATCCATTCGGTTCTTTTCAGCCGGATCACGGACCTGACGGAACAGCTGCATGTGCTTGAGGAGAAAACCAGAGCAGAGAGAGACGGGCTTCTGGATCGGCTGCACAGTATGACCACAGAGAGCACGTCAGTCAGACTGGAAAACCAGAGCCTAAAGGTCAGACCACACCCTGATGTGTGAGCTGTTTTACAAGCATATATCTTTTAAAAATTGTTAAATATTCAAAGTGTTCTGTTCACTCCTCTGTCCTTAAGGTAAATTTAATATTTAGTCTTGCCAAGTCCTATCGATTAGCTAACTCTAACCTATCACATCTAATTGGATTGGTGAAGGCTAACATGTGCTTTCTCCAAAACACACACAATAATTATTTTTTATTATCTTCTTGTGTCACTATTGTTCACAGGATGATGATAATGCCAGATTTCCTATGCTGAGAGCATGGCCGAAAGTTTATTTTTTATTTTTTTAGTCCAGGCTACAGATGGCTCTGGCTCAATTCATGATGATCTAATGATAGAGTAAAAATGTTTCTGTTGAACCACTTGGGAGCCCTCAAACACTGTCTTTTTATTGCTTAGGGATAAGAGGTGTGAAGTTGACATAAAAAATAAATGGACTCCATTTATTGGAAAAAAATATATAGAATACAAGTGTAGGAGTGCCAAAATTATGGCGAAAGAACAGCCAATGAAAACAAGAATCCAAAATGACTATCAAAGTTGTTTAAGGGATTTAGAGAGAGAGAGAGAGAGAAATTGGCTTATGTGGAAAAGTTTGAATCCATCTGTTGCTAAAGATCCAAAAGTACTAAAAATGAAAAATGAAATGCAAGGAGAAATTGCAGGTAGTGGTCAACTTCAAGACAATTCATATTCTGTGAAACTATATTAGAGTTAAAATCTTAACAAAAATCTGTTTCTTATGTAGTATGGAATTTTAAAAGTATTTCTTTATTTGTAAAACCAATACTAAATTATAACTTCAGTAAATCTTTAATGTCCCTCATTTTAACAATTAAATGTTGTACCATTTTGTCATGTAATCTGTTTTACAGATTAATATAATTATTTATTTATTTTTAAATAGTGGCCCCAAAATGTTGACATATGGGTTTAGGAATATTATCAGTTTGAGATTTTCAGCATATCGGCTTTGTTGTGGCGTTTGTGCAGGCGACTCTGTCTGCACTGGAGGAAAAACTGTCTCTGTCCCGGTCTGAGGTGGAGCAGGTCAAAGCCTCAGTAAAGCAGTATGAAAGCTTAGTTGACAGCTACAAGATTCAGGTCTGTTCTTCACATTACTCCATATTCACACATATTTACATACACAATGGGATTGGTTGCTTAATCACAGAGCTTCATAATAAAGCCCAAGTTGCTTCATGACTTCATTCTGTGTGTATTTGTGTGTTTAGCTGCAGAAGACGCGTGCCGAGGC
>JAAGKR010001439.1:36280-69809 GCA_011419295.1 Clarias macrocephalus
TAATTGGATTGGTGAAGGCTAACATGTGCTTTCTCCAAAACACACACAATAATTATTTTTTATTATCTTCTTGTGTCACTATTGTTCACAGGATGATGGTAATGCCAGATTTCCTATGCTGAGAGCATGGCCGAAAGTTTATTTTTTATTTTTTTAGTCCAGGCTACAGATGGCTCTGGCTCAATTCATGATGATCTAATGATAGTGTAAAAATGTTTCTGTTGAACCACTTGGGAGCCCTCAAACACTGTCTTTTTATTGCTTAGGGATAAGAGGTGTGAAGTTGACATAAAAAATAAATGGACTCCATTTATTGGAAAAAAATATATAGAATACAAAAACAATCTTGGATGTGGGTCCTGTAAAATGTGTACAGTAAATGTTATGCCTTATATAACAATTTCATGCTTGCAACTTTGTGTAGGAGTGCCAAAATTATGGCGAAAGAACAGCCAATGAAAACAAGAATCCAAAATGACTATCAAAGTTGTTTAAGGGATTTAGAGAGAGAGAGAGAGAGAGAGAGAGAGAGAGAGAGAGAGAAATTGGCTTATGTGGAAAAGTTTGAATCCATCTGTTGCTAAAGATCCAAAAGTACCAAAAATGAAAAAATGAAATGCAAGGAGAAATTGCAGGTAGTGGTCAACTTCAAGACAATTCATATTCTGTGAAACTATATTAGAGTTAAAATCTTAACAAAAATCTGTTTCTTATGTAGTATGGAATTTTAAAAGTATTTCTTTATTTGTAAAACCAATACTAAATTATAACTTAAGTAAATCTTTAATGTCCCTCATTTTAACAATTAAATTGTACCATTTTGTCATATAATCTGTTTTACAGATTAATATAATTATTTATTTATTTTTAAATAGTGGCCCCAAAATGTTGACATATGGGTTTAGGAATATTATCAGTTTGAGATTTTCAGCATATCGGCTTTGTTGTGGCGTTTGTGCAGGCGACTCTGTCTGCACTGGAGGAAAAACTGTCTCTGTCCCGGTCTGAGGTGGAGCAGGTCAAAGCCTCAGTAAAGCAGTATGAAAGCTTAGTTGACAGCTACAAGATTCAGGTCTGTTCTTCACATTACTCCATATTCACACATATTTACATACACAATGGGATTGGTTGCTTAATCACAGAGCTTCATAATAAAGCCCAAGTTGCTTCATGACTTCATTCTGTGTGTATTTGTGTGTTTAGCTGCAGAAGACGCGTGCCGAGGCAGATGAGTACAGTTTGCATGCGCAGCAGGCAGAGCGGGAGGTGCGGACTCTAAGGGAGGAGCTGGATCAGGCCCGGAAGCAGCTCATGGGCCGTCTAAACGAGCTGGAGCCACTACCTGATACCCTGCGCCGCACTGAGTTCCAACTACAGGAGGTACAAGAGAAGGAGCGTGTACAAGAGAGGAGGAATAATGAGCTCACCACGAGCCTTGCTGAGCTACGTGTTAAGGTGTGTGAAAGAAAATTAAACATTTAGAGAAACATTTGAAATAAGACTAAATTGTGCTATAAGAAAAGCGCAATCTACAAGATGTGCATGCTGTGATTATAACAACACTCTTACCGGTCCTAACCAATTGGTTTTGGCTAACCCCGTGTTCACACTATCAAGCATTATCTATGTATAAGTTGCATTGTTAAGAAAAACAAGAAGATTTGATATCCAAATATTTAACTGAAATGACTCTTCAGCTTGAAAGGAATTAGCTGAATTTATCTCTGTCCATAGTGTCCATAGCTACATTCTGCTTGCATTGGTAATTGAGGCTGGTACAAAGCCTGGCCACATAAGATGTAGCATAGACAACTAATTTTCACATTAATTAATACCTTATTTAATTTGTGTTTCATTTGTGTGCTCACTTTAGAAACTATGTAAACATTTGTCATAGGAATTAAAGAAACACTGGACTGCACACAGCTATAAGCGTCCATCCCAAGCTCAAATGAGTTAAATCACATATAAGATGAATGAATAATGAGTAATAAGGATGAAATAAAGATGAAATTTCCATTTTTATTCCCAAATTTAATTTGTAGAGGACATTTGTACAGTTCATTTGTAAATTGGTTTGCTTACTAATGAGTGTGATGTGTTAAATTATTTGAGCAGGTGGAACAGCAGAGTGTTCAGATGGAGAAGGCGCAGCAGAAGAACACAGTGCTTATGGAGGAGAACAACCAGCTCAAGCATAAATTGGAGTCCCTTGACAGGTCAGTCACTATGGCAACCAGCGCTTAACAACAAGTGAAATTATGATATGTATAAATGTTATGAAGCCTCATTTCTCATTTCATTAATATAAAGGAAATGATCTGTAAATAATTAACATTAGAAATTTGGTATTCATGAAAATACGTGTAGTTTAGTTAGTTACCTATACACATTGAATTAACATTTTGTGAAACTGAGTTGTTTCTTATTAATAACTTGTAAGAATTCAATCATGAAAAAAATCAAAGAAATAATAAGTTACTACCAAAAAGACTAGACGTTTCCCTTGGACAAAAGAAACAAGTCTCCATGAAAGGAAGAAGAGTGTAGAAAAGTGTATGCTTATGCTTTAGTGGCTGAGCTTCATTCCTTTGTGCATTTGTACATATTAGTGGGGAATTTTAATTCAGTTTGTCCCACTATAATATTTTTTTTAAGCATAAAACCATTTTAACCATATTGGTAATGAAAACAGGAAGATGGAGGAAGCCAGCTCTCAGAACGGAGATCTTCTGCAGATGATAGCAAAGCGAGAGGAGACCATCCTTCACAACCAGGTTCGTTTAGAGGAGAAGTCCCGCGAGTGCAACACTCTGAACCGGCAGCTAGAAGAGGCACTCGAGGACGCCAGACGGCAGGTCTGTACATTTACTAGTCACTGCATATGGCAGAACTGCAATATGTATGTTTAGTTAGGGCTGTGCAGGAAAAGAATATACACTTTTGCTTATCTGTGTTCAAAATAACCACCATACATTGGTAAATATTTACATTTTAGATGAGGAGCATGTGTTATGCTGGAGAGAATGATGGGTTGTTAACATGGCATTTACTTTTGCAATTGTACCGACATTTGACATTTGAAAATGACTAAATGGTAACTAAACTGGCAAAGAGCATGCTGAAAATGCATGCCCTATAACGTAGCTCAGCCATTGCAGCATGCCAGCTACCATGAACACATGTTTCTGCCTTTTATGGGGTGCCATTGCTTTTGTGCTAGTTTAATACCTAGTATTGTCTTATTGGCTTACGAATAAATCAATAAGGAGCCACTAAGACTTGATGGATGAACGAAAACATCAGGAACATATACCAAAATCATGTGGTCTGATCAACAGGTGTCCAATACGAGAGAGCGAGCTGCGTCTAAGGAGCGAGCCTCTCAGTCCAAAGTGATTGACCTGGAGACCCAACTGAGCCGAACCACTTCAGAGCTCAATCAGTTGCGCCGAGCGAAAGATGAGGTGAGTTTTATAATGTGAAGAAAAGAGCTGACTGTGGGTGATTCAGCCAGCCTGCAAACTCTAGCAATAAACAGTCATCAGTCCTTTTGTATTGCATTTTCTCAATTCCTCCGGGTGCATTGTTACTGAATTTTCAGGCGGAGAAGAGGTACCAGAGCCGTGTGCAGGACATGAAGGACCGGCTTGAACAGTCTGATAGCACCAATCGCAGCCTGCAGAATTATGTTCAGTTCCTCAAAGCTTCCTATGCTAGCGTGTTTGGGGACACGGCTCTCAGCAGCACTTCACTCAGAACTCACTCAGCCATCTGACACCCTGGGGCTGAGTTGATGCACACACGTATACCAGTGTGTATTTTTCCACAGCATAGTGTGATGAGTTTACGTTCATCATCATTTAAATGTGGGTAAGAACCAAAGTAAGACTCGCCTCTTACGATACGTATAATTATTTCTAATTATATTTTATATAGGTCTCCATTTTAGAGCATTAAATAAGTGACAGTGTTCACTACTGGGTGTAGCAGCAGTGCTTAAGAAATAAATGTTCCAAACAGAACTGATTAAAATCATGATTAAAAATAACTTCAAATTATGTGTAAAAGTAATATTACACTGAGATTAATCATTAATAGATATTTATGGCCCAGTGTTAGCTAAACTGTCTGAATTAATCTGAACAGTCTGAATGAAAACATGAGGAGTTTTGACATAAAAACATGTCTGAACAGACAGATGATATATATTTCATGTCTCAAAGGGGCTTAAGAAAGAAACGTCTACCCTGAATGACTTGCATATAAACAAACCAACATCTAAACTGTTTTGTAATTCCAAGTTGATTTTTTTTACTTCCAACATTCATTGAGATATTTTGGTCTGCTTTGTAGTAGCAGTTACCATTACCCACAGTACCAATAGTACCTACTGTTAATGGTGCAGGGGTTTAGCCTTTGCTTTATGAATGCCTAAAGAAAGCAACGCAGCAGTGCTTTAGTGTTTCAAACTCTCCCACCTCTTCATCTAAACAGATCAGATTCCAAAGTCGTTGCTGTCAGTAAAATCGCACTGTTCCTCTCAAACTAGCTGAGCTGTGGCTCTGACATAACACTGCTTGACCATGTTGTACGGGTGCATTGTGTTTGCTGTCTCTGCTACTTATATAATGAATTTCTCATTAGTCTGAATGTGACTTGAAAATGGTTAGCCAGAAAAGAAGCACTTGTGGTTTTTGCCATAAGAATGGCACATGACTGTGCCATGATCTTCCCACGTAAATGAACCAGTTGCAAAAGAAAAAGATTCATCATGAAATTGTAAGTTCAATACCACAGTCATCCATGACAAGAAAGAAAAATTGACATGGCACATTTTTGGTAGAAGGGATTACATTTCTTTTTCCCTGGTCTCGTCTGTGAACTCTGTATATGAACTCTCGTCTGTATATGGAAGATGGCAAGTAGTGTTAAATATATCTGGTTTCTTTATGATGTAGAATGAGCATCAGGTTGATAAACTGTAGCTGTTATGTGATAAGGGGGAGCTGACTGGTGAGTGGGAACTGGTAATGAGCAAGTTAGGGAGGATTTTTTTTTTATTATTTTACCAACAAATCAATCCAACCAATTCACTAAACTCATTACAGATATTTTAATATAAGCATATTAAATGTGTTTCATAGCAGAGTTTCCCTTTAATTAACTATAGTGGTTAATGGTTCTGTGGTGTTTAGACAAAAGATCTCATCAATCGGTGCTACCAATTTTATATTACACTTTGTGTGGAGTTCCTTGTGCACTTTTGTTGCTATAGAAAGTAACTATTTATCTGGTTGTCATTGTATCGGATTACATTAGTGGATTTGTGTTTTTCATACATATGAAATGTTTACATTTTTATTGATTCATCTGATATCAAAGTAAAACTTTTTTTAAAAAACAGTTGAAACGTGTAATGCTTTTCATGACAAATGTTAGACTTGTATCATGTCTATAGTAAACATGGTCTG
The DNA here is from genome assembly GCA_011419295.1 of Clarias macrocephalus. NCBI lineage: Eukaryota > Metazoa > Chordata > Actinopteri > Siluriformes > Clariidae > Clarias > Clarias macrocephalus. Next base: position 41,755 of record JAAGKR010001439.1, read on the forward strand.
ATTTGCTCTGATCACACAAATGACTTCTACTCAATAGAATTGAACAAAGTTTGATTTTAAAGGAGTGTGTTTTAGCTGTTGCGTATAACAAGCAAGTAATGGTTTACTGTCAGTAAAGGAATATTTAATTGTTTAGCAACTAATCTATCATTCAATCCAGCCTTCAAACTTTAGGCCTCTAGAGCTGTATTCTACCATGTGTCCTGACACAATGCAGTTGTTACTTGTTACATGCTGTACATTAGCCTCATAGCTTGGTCACAACAGTCATATACAACTTCTGTGTTCAGGACACAGATTTGCATCAAACTGGGGGTCGTCAATGAAGATATTGATCATTTTGGCGTAGACGCCATCTTCCTCATGCTCATGACTTTCATTGCAGTCTGTAAAACGATCACTTTTCTCTGTAGCTTAGTCATCTTGCGGGACTGCTCACTCAGCTCCTTTTCGTATTTCTTCATCTTCAATTGGGCTGAAAGTAGCTTTAGTTTGTACGACTTTTCAATCAGGTGAAGTTGTTTTTCGCAACACCCACAAAACTTGTGTTCTGAGGTTTCTGGGCAGGCAGCTGATGTTTCTTCCTAAAATTAAGGAAAAGATCAAGAATGATGTCACAAAAAATCTAGATAGTGAGTTAGTTGATTTCACTTATTTTTATTTATTTTTAAACAGGTTACATGTTTTTTTATATATCATCTTTCGGTCTGTCATTCAATTTCGGTAACAAGATGTTAATATTATAGAGAGGGGGAAAATGAAGCTGATGATGGTATTTCTTTCCATCAACTGTTACCTAACTAACAGGACCTAACCTAACCCTCTTCTGATGTTCCACCACATGACACTTGAAATTGATAAAAAATATTATACTTAACTGTTGATATCATTTTGAAATGATAAAATTCCACTTTGTCATGTCATCCATTAGTAATAATGGTAAATGTAATTGACAGTGAAATAGTCATCTAAACAAATTATCTATTTAAATATACATTTCACTAGTTTAGTGAGAAGATAAGCTGTTGTTTTGATATAGCTGGTGAATTAAAAAAGGCATTTCTAGCTAGTAATTTGAAGAAGAAATGTCATACTTTGATCGAAACCCAGAAAACATAAATGACAACACATTAGATGTATCAGGAAAATATTTTAGAAAACTTGATGTCCTTTATCTGTGCGTCTGGAGGATGTACGGTTATATATTTTTCACAAATCGTGCTACTTCATTGATTAAGGCAGGCCAAAAATTTGACCCTTCTGAAACAGTAACAATCTTCACTCACAGTATACCGCTATATCCAATATACAGGGTCGTAGGGTGGATGTTGGGTGTTGCCTTTCTCAGGAGACTTAGGGTAGTAAGTTTATTCACACACTCACATGCTCATTCACACACTACGGGCTAATTTGGGAGTGCCAGTTAGCCTAATCTGCATGTTTTTGGACTGTGTGGTGAAACTGGAGCACACACCATGCACGGGGAGGACATGCACACAGACACAATGCGGGAATTGTGTTAACCACATTGTCTCAGGAGCAGGATTTAATATATAAACAGCTCTTATTCTGCATCAGTTAGGATTAAAAGAATTATATAATCAAACTGCTTATTCATATCCAAATGGCCCAGCAGTTCATGTGGTAATGTGCACATAGTGTACTTTTAAAAATGATTTAAGGTGCATTGGAGTACAGCTTTAACGCTTCATAAGATGTGCCTTTATTTATTAAAAGGTACACACTAAATATACCAAAGGCTTGTGATTAAAGAATACCAACAAAACCAGAGCACTGAATTTAGGTTCTTGTTAAAAACTCATTCCTGTCCATAAGTTTTTGCCACATTCGATTCAAAGGAAAGTTTTTAAATTACGCTTTACAAATATACGCATGTGATTTGTGATTAGGGGCCAGTGGTTTATGTTGTTAAAATAATGAAAATAACAGCACATTATTAAGGCAATAAAAATACTGCTTCTTTATGCAACGTTTCATAACTGTATATAATATATATATATATATATATTATATATATATATATATATATATATATATATATATATAGTACTAAGATTTTCGTACCGTTGACTGAAAGACAGAAGGGACAGCATGGGAGTGTAGCTGTCCTGGAGAGTGGAAGCAGTCTGGGGTGAAATGATCTGAACACAAGAGCGCAGACTCCGAGGGGCTCCATCCTGCAGCTGTCTGCATGCTTGAGATCCAGCGCTGGAGCTTCTCTTCTTCCTGAGGGAACCTGCAGAAGGGAACAGCGTTGTCATGCACAGACATCCAAATGATATTACTAATGAGTAAAGTGTGTTTCTTGTGTAGGTCTACCTGTGCAGCGTGACGCCGGATCTCTCGGGTTTCCCGCAGGCTTCACACGCACTCATCCTGCACCGGGGCTACACACACACACACACACACACACACACTGTAATGACGAGACGCGCAGAGACGCAGGAGTTTATAGCGGGAAAGTTCACACAGCTGCCCCCTGACCGTCCTGCAGGTGTTAATGCGCACAAATGCTTCTTAATGGGCCGTTAAGCTCCGTGCAGCTGTTTAAACCCTCAATGTGTCAGCTGGTTTACATGTAAATGTTCTCCACCCTCTTTATTTATGGATATCTTTATACGGAATGCGCAGAAATAGTTCAGGTTTCAAATAATACATCTACAAATGACATAAAGCACACAACTTTTCTGAATACAAATTTCAACGTCTTATTTTATTATAACAGCTTAGACACAAAACAGTGAGATGACTTTTACAAGTTGTGCATGCATTGTTCATTGATCTGATTTATATATATATATATACATATATACATATATACATACAATACAGAACATGTGTGCCAACGAAGCTATGTCTGAGGTTTAGGTAACATGGAAGTGGCTTCCCTAAAAAAAATGAAGGTTCACATTAACATTTCAGCAGAAGCTCTTATCCAGTTGGACTTCAAAGTGCTTTGAAGTTTCTATCATTGTATATTTTCGAGAGCTGATTTTATATGTGCCCGGAAAATTGCCATTTTCAGCGTTATGACTCGCTTCAAACACGTATTATTCATGTTTCTTTGCATTGATAATGAAATTGGTCTAAGCTTCTAGAAGCATATGACTAGTAAAACTTGTGGCTTAAATTAAACCATTCTGTGCAAAAATAAGTACACCCCCCATCTGTAGTGTCCGTAACCATGTCACATTCATTGTTGTAATATCTTAACAAGTTTGTATTTTAGAATAATACACTTTTTCAGGATGATGTCTTTTCATGTGAAATCTAAATAGCTTAGGTTTAAATTCAAGAAAGTTACAGACACCACATGAAAGGGCATGAAATTGTATTTAGCAAATCTGTTTCGTTTTATCTGATGTAAATAGAAAATATATAAATGTGTATGCATATTTACAAAAAACAAATCATGGATCGGGATTGATAAGCATTAAGTATTATGAAAAAAAAAACTTGTTATTTGGCCTCTCTGAAAATTCACTTGAGACGCTTTTTTTAGCACCAACACCATGTTTTGGTCGTATATAACATTATTTTACATATATAATGATTTCGATTAATAAGAAAGCCCGATTACAATAATATATTTTGAATTTATTTATATTTATTTTAACAATCGGGCCCTATCCTGACCAGGAGGCGTGAGGTAACACCCAGGATAGGACCCCAGAGCAATTCGAGGAACATTCTCACCCTCATTCACACTCAGGGGCAATTTTATTAGACCATGTGTCTACCTGCACGTAGGAGGACAAGAGAGAACTGAAGCAGAAACAGAAACAGTCAAGCTCAGGACCGAAACTTTGGAGCTGTGAGGTGGCAACAATTACAGTATACTGTATATCAGGGTTCCTTTTCATATAATAATAATAACAATAATAATAATAATAATAATAATAATAATAATAATAATAATAATAATAATATTGGGGCGAGATGCAACCGCTATGAGTAATTCCACCTGTAGCCACCAGATGTCAGCATAGCTGATGACTTTGCGTTGCCTGTGTGGACTATTCAGAATATAGAAAAATAAAGATGCTGAAAAACCTGAACTGAAAAAAGATAAGTTATTTAGAGAGAGGCCACAGAGAAAACATTTCTATATTTTGGGTTTCCACCCCTCCTACTTCTCCATCTCTGATGTTAAAATGGACAGACCCAAGCAGAAAATTGGTAAAAATGGATGTCACCAACTGTTTGATTTCAGACATATTTGCTCTAGTGGCTGCTGCAATAGCTTCTATTTTTTCTGGCAGTGCCAAAGTTTGTGCAGCATCATCTGGAAAATGTAGAAGAGCAGTTGATAACGATAAGGAGCGGGAAGGGGGAGGTAGCCTGTCCTAGTGTGTGTGTTCTGAACAGTAGTGTCTCAAAATATTAAAATATTTCCTAAGATCAAACACAAGAAGGATTTACAATGTAAGTATTGATTATATTAATAACATAGAGTTGCACTGAAATCTTTAATTGGCTTTTTAAATTAAATGAGGAAAAAACCTTTTCCACAATATTCTCTTTTTTGGATGCACTTTATATGGATGGACTGTATTGCAGTAGTGGACCACCTTATATTATTATTATTATTTTATTATTATTTTGCTGAAAACATTAAGACACGTGAAACTATGGGACATGATAAAATCATATACACACAATAAAAAAAAGAGACTCTATTTCAAAAGACGTATAATTGTACTGATATGTGTCTAAATGTTTGGCCAACTGCAGAAATCAAGCAGCAACACAGTTAATTTAATATAATGAACTTGTTTATCAGTTGAATAATAAACATTATGCATCTGATGATTCAGGCTACAGTACTCACTGCATTATGATAAAATACGGAATGGTCCTCATGTTACTCTACTTTCACTACATAGTGGACAGGGAAGTTACGTCACACTACAAAGTGAAAGTGAAAACAAATATCAGAAAGCTTATCCAGCTGATTCACTTGTTTTGTTGTAGAAAACATAAAAACATAACTACATGATTTTTAATGACTCAGAAAGAAGAGTAAACACATTCAAGTCAAAAAGCCGGGACTAAAGTCAAGGTAGGAAATTGTGAAGGTGTGAATGCTTCATTCAGTAGTAATTCAGTGTTTTAGCAGAGAGAGAGAGACAAATGGAGGAGAGAGAAAGAGAGAGAGAGACTGACACTGGAATAGTATTCATGAAATAAAAATGCTGAAGCCTTCTTATTGATGTAAAATAAAAATGTAGCTATCATTCTTAAAAATATTAATAATTATATATTTTACTCAGTGGTGAATCAGTTGAGTGAATCATTGCTTTTGAGTATAACACAACATTGTGTAAGCCAGACTAACTGGCAGTTAAGACCTGAGAGTGTAAAATATGTGCACAATTTTCCTCTTAATTTAATTGTTTATCAGGGTCAAGAATCTTCAACACCACAACCAAAACAAAGGCATAAGGAGAAGCATGGAGAGACCAGATTATTGTAAGTAATATAATGTATGTGTGAATGTCACTGAATTGTATTTAATGTAGGTAAGGTAGTCGGTGACGACACATTATTTTAGGGATTAGCACTATCGTCTCGCACCTCAAGGGTTGAGTGTTTTTTTTTTTTTTGACTTTCCTCCAAAGTCCAAGGACATGCATGCAGGCTGATGCTGGTCTTTCCAGATAATGTCCGTTATGTATAACGTTTCAGTGCTCTTCCCCTTAGAAGACTGACCACTTCCATGAAGTCATAGCTCGTTATGATTAACCAGTTCAATCATTTGTGATGATTGCTAATCCAAGAAAGGAAAAAGGGACAATTTAGTTGTATTTATAGTTGTAGTAGTAGTTATTATTATTATTATTATTATTATTATTATTATTATTATTATTAATAATAATAATAACTACGAAATAATAATAATAATAATAATAATAATAATAATAATAATAATAGAGTACTTTATTAATCCCAAAGGTCTGTAATTTCCACATACAGTATATAAATTAAAACAATAGGTCAGAGCGCAGGGCCTGTAAGGATACAGTGCCCCTGGAGCAGATAGGGTTTAGGGTTTTGCTTAAGGGCCCTACAGGTGCTGGGGCTCATACCCCAACCTTCCCATACAATGGAGTTTCTAACAAAGTGTTAAAGACGAGTGTTTGTGATGGCTTGTGCTGAAGAATGATAAAGAAATACATAATGCTGATTAAATAAAGCTACTGTATGTATATTCACTCACTCACTCACTCATCATCTATACCGCTTAATCCTGTACTCAGGGTCACGGGGAGCCTGGAGCCTATCCCAGGAGACTTCGGGCACATGGCGGGGTACACCCTGGACAGGGTGCCAATCCATCGCAGGGCACAGACACACACACATACACTCACTCATTCACACACTACGGGCAATTTGGAAATGCCAATTAGCCTAACCTACATGTCTTTGGACTGTGGGAGGAAACCGGAGTACCCGGAGGAAACCCACCAAGCACGGGGAGAACATGCAAACTCCATGCAAACAGAGACGGGAAACGAGCCTGGCCGGGGATCGAACCCGGACCCTGGTGGTGCAAGGCGACAGTGCTAACCACTACACCTTTATGTATATTAAACAAGTAAAAATACTGCAATAGTTTTCTTTTAATCTACTATTGTCCTGCAGTATGTTTGTATGATATGCTACTTAATACATTACCAAATATATATTATTTTAATTTCTATAAAACCTAGTTTCTCGTGACTCCAGCAATCTACTGTCTGAGGAGCAGCTACTTTGTTCAATCTGTCTGGATGTGTTCACTGATCCAGTAACTACTCCATGTGGTCACAACTTCTGCAAGAGCTGCCTTACACAGTGCTGGGAGAGGACTTATAACTGTCCAATGTGTAAGGAGAAATTCACAAAGAGACCTGAACTGAAGGTTAATACAACACTGAGAGAGGTTGCAGATCACTTTAAGAAGAAAAATGGTCATGACAAACCAGCAGTTCTTTGTGATGCGTGCAGCAAAGTGAAGCAAAAGGCACTGAAATCCTGTCTGGATTGTTCCGCAACGTTGTGTAAAACTCATCTAGAGCCTCACAATACTATTCCATCGTTTAAGAAACACAAACTAATAAGCCCTGTGGAGAACCTGAAGGACTACATATGCCAGAAACACAAGAGACCTTTGGAGGTGTTCTGTAAAGATGATCAGACGTGTGTGTGTCAATTCTGCACTGAGACAGACCACAAGAATCACAACACTGTTTTGATAGAGGATGAGAGTGGAGAGAGGAAGGTAAGAAACACTGATCAACACTGTGGCTGGTAGTGGCAGAGGAAAGAATTCAGATTCATTTAAAATAGATTAAATTGACTTTCTGTTCAGGAAGTGATGGAAACAGAACGGATGGAGAATATAAGCATAGCTAAATAAAGGGCCGCTGAAACAGTACAAATTTGGAGGGCATGGTTCAGGCAGAGCACGGAAGGGTTCAGGAGGGGCAGAGGCAGGACAGGAGCCTGGACTGGTATTAGTAGTTACTGTAGGCCCACCAGTGTAACCAGCGTTGGAGGAGAACCAGTGCCATTGTTAATGCTATAACCCATTAGTGTTCAGTTATAGGTTTTGGTTTGATTGCATTCAGCCTCACTTCTAACTGAATAAGTGCAACTAAATACAGTGGAACCTCGGATTGCGAGTAACGTGGTTTACGAGTGTTCCGCAAACCGAGCAAAGATTTTTAATACATTTTTAATTGGAAACTGAGCAAGTATTAGTTTACGAGTGCCGAGTATCATGTATCACGCATGTGACTCTTATTTTGACACCGAGTGGCAAGTGATCACAACTGAGCCAATGATTTTGCTCTCTTGCCCTACGGAATTGTGGGTAATCGTCTCCCCTGCTCCCCTGGGTCTTCGTGGTCTTCTCTTACTGGTATAATCAACGTCTCCCTCTCCATTTCATTGTGTCTCATGACACTCTGTGTGCGCGCGCGTAATTTGACACCAACACACACACACAGTCTCTCGTCTGTGGGCGCATGTAATTTGACACCGACGCACACACGGACACACACACACTTCACACACGCAGAGGCAGACACGCTTTCTTCACACAGAAAACTCAGCTCTGTCGGGATTCTTTTCAAAGGTAAGGTGCTGGTTCATTTGTTTTATTTTTTTACTTTACAGCAGTGATTTCGTTAGTATGCGCTCACACGAGTGTCATTAGACGGATTTCTTTTTTCCCCGTTAAAACAGTGCTTTCGTTGTGTGTGTGTTTGTTGTGAAACTTAAAAAGCGAGCTGGGGGGAGGGAGGAGGAATTTTACTGTGTAAGACGAGGCGAGGGAAGGGGCTAATTCCACGCACACACACAAATACACGGCGCCTGCCCGCACAAACGGAAACACTTATCTGTCGGGATTTCTTTTTTTTTTTTTAAAGGTAAAGTGCAGGTTAATTCGTTTTATTTTTACTTTTTATATTGTATCAATTATTTTTATGTTTTTTTGTGGGGGGGGGGCTGTGGAACGAATAATTTGAGTTTTCATTATTTCTTATGGGAAAATTAGATTTGGTTTACGAGTGTTTTGGAATATGAGCTCACTTCTAATTATTTCTAACTAATTATGCTTGTAATCCAAGGTTCCACTGTAATTGAATTCAAATTTAGAGAAATGTCTAAAACCTACAATAAACCTTTATAAGGATCCTTTTGAAACAAAAAAAGAGATAATTGTGCATATGATATTGTCTTCTGCTCTGTCGTCAGATTCAGCTGAGAAAAACGCAGACAGATGTGCAGCAAATGATTCAGGACCGACTGAAGAACATTCAAGAGATCAGACACTCAGTAGACCTTGGCAAAGTGTGTGCAATTTAGTTTGTGTATTTTTTGCTTTTAATTAGCTTTTAGATCTCACTACTCAAACTAGTTTGTTAGAAATTAATAAACTCACATTAACTATTAGTTCACTTTTCAGCAGCGGTGTGCAAAGTACACAAATCCTGCACTTGAGTAAATGTAGAGATACCTGAGGTAAAATATTATTCTAGTAAAGGTACAAGCCCTCCATTTACATTTCTACTTGAGTAAAAGTACAAAAGTGCTCACCTTTACTTTTACTTTAGTATCAAATAAAAAATTCTCTGTTCTTCCTAACTGTTGGCTGAAAAATGAAAAATGGCTGAAATGTAGTGTAGTACAAAGTTGCAATATTTGTGAAGTAAAAGTAAAATGTATCCTCTAATAAAACTACTCAAATAAAGAATAGATATGTTAAATACTACAGTACAGTAATGAAGTAAATTCCACCTCTCCTATCCAGTCTTATTTGATGAAATTAAAAATGTCTCCCCACTTTAGAGAAACACAGAGAAGGAGAAAGCAGACAGTGTTGAAGTATTCACTGCTTTGATTCACTCTATTGAGAGAAGTCAGGCTGAGCTGCTCAAGATGATGGAGGAGAAGCAAAAAACAGCAGAGATGCATGCTGAAGGACTCATTAAAGAGCTGGAGGAGGAAATCACTGTGCTAAAGACAAGAGACAGTGAGCTGGAGCAGCTCTCACACACTGAGGAGCATCTCCACCTCCTACAGGTAAATTCATCTCTCGCTCTGATTACTGGCAATACACAACATCACAGATCAACATTCATCATGCTGATAGATCTCTCATCTCTCCTGATCTACTGTAGATTTACTCCTCCGTGTGCCGCCCTCCACACACAACACACAAGAACTGGACTGAGATCAGTATTAACACCGATTCGAGTGGGGACGCTGTGAGGACAGCTCTGTCTCAGCTTCAGCAGACTCTGAATAAGAAACTCACTGAAACACTTGATGACAAGTTAAAGAAAGCAAGTAAGAAATTTTTATATTTGATATTTCAGTCAATGTCAGAAGGTTGTCCTGGCTGCATTGACTACTGGCTTTGATAAAATACAGTCGACAACATTTATTTAGAAATTATTTTGAGACAAATATTTTTTTTTCATGACCTGTAAGCCATAATCAACAACAACAACAACAAAAAAATTATTACCATGTAATGAATGTAATATATCGCTTACTGTGCATAAATCAGAATGTTTTTAAATAAATTTAGTTAGTAAATGTACTTTTTCACAATAATCTAATTTTAATCTAAAGAATCTCATCTTTTAAGATGCATTTTATGTATGAATATATATAAGTTTGGACACACCTTCTCATTCAAAGAGGTTGAATTTGTATTATGGCAAGAAAAAAGCAGCTAAGTGAAGAAAAAAAACGAGTGGCATCATTACTTTAAGAAATGAAGGTCAGTCAGTCCGAAAAATTGGGAAAACTTTGAAAGTGTCCCCAAGTGCAGTCACAAAAAGCATCAAGCGCTACAAAGAAACTGGCTCACATGCGGACCGGCCCAGGAAAGGAAGACCAAGAGTCGCCTCTGCTGCGGAGGATAAGTTCATCCGAGTCACCAGCCTCAGAAATCGCAGGTTAACAGCAGCTCAGATCAGAGAGCAGGTCAATGCCACACAGAGTTCTAGCAGCAGACACGTCTCTAGAACAACTGTTAAGAGGAGACTGTGTGAATCAGGCCTTCATGGTAGAATATCTGCTAGGAAACCACTGCTAAGGACAGGCAACAAGCAGAAGAGACTTGTTTGGGCTAAAGAACACAATAAAGAACACAATAAAGAAAACTCTTTGAATGAGAAGGTGTGTCCAAACTTTTGGTCTGTACTGCATATTTACAGTTTTATTTGAATTAAATACTGCATAAAATCTAATGACAGTGATGTGTTGTAATTAGTTTCAACAGAACTGCAGAGGAATCAGCAGTATGCAGGTACAGTAAGGTTTCTGATTTCCTTTAATATTAAAACATACATATTAGGATATTACAGCACTATATAATCAACCTTACTTGAAATTGTAGGACTGTCCAGACTAATGTTTTTCTTTATCTTTCTCATTTGAAGGTCATTGATTTTGGGGTTTTAGTACCTAGTGATATAACACACATATTAATGAATAGAGGAATATTTGTACATGTACGCTGTTGCTTATGAAAGAGAAAGAGCTCACCTTCCAAGTTGCAAAAAGATTTTTTCAAAAAAGATGCTCAGTCATTGCATTCAGGCTGTGCTAACACTTATTCCCCAGATGAGGGACTGCATGGTTTCAGATAGTGGAGAAATGCATTTCCTTCTGGATTAATCTATACTACTATCTTATCTTATCTTATCTTATCTTATCTTATCTTATCTTATCTTATCTTATCTTATCTTATCTTAACTGTCAGTATTGCTAAATATAATACTGCACCTCACCTGAGCTGATATTCTGCAAAAAAAAATGTAGTTGAAGTTGATAATCTCTCATTTCAGACTTAACTGAGACACGTCATTTCGTACATAATCCACATGTAGGTCTTGCTCAACATGAATACTGCTTAACTCACTCTGTATATAACTCATTGAAGCACACAATTATTTTCGCCTGAATTAATTAATTTATTGCTTTATGATACATCATAATTTAACCCCTTAACCTGCATACTCAGATCATACACTGTATGTTTTTCTTAGTCGCTGTGACTCTGGATCCTGATACAGCAAATCCTTATCTCATCCTGTCTGATGATTTAAAGCAAGTGAGGGATGGAGACAAACGACAGGATCTCTCAGATACACCAGAAAGGTTCAATAAATGTGTTAATGTTCTGGGAAAACAAGGTTTCTCCTCAGGAAAATTTTATTATGAGGTAGAGGTCAGAGGGAAAACTAAGTGGGATATCGGAGTGGCCAAAGAGTCCATTTATAGAAAAGGGCCAATTACACTGACTCCTCAGAATGGATTGTGGACTTTGGTACTAAGGAATGAGAAGTATAAGGCTTGTGCTGATCCTGATGTCCCCCTCACACTGAAAGAGAAGCTGGAGAAAGTGGGAGTGTTTGTGGATTATGAGGAGGGTCTGGTCTCCTTTTATGATGTGAAGGCCAGATCTCATATCTACTCTTTCACTGCTCAGTTTTTCACGGAGACGCTTTATCCGTTCTTCTGTCCTGGTTTCAATGAAGGAGGAACAAACTCAGCACCACTGATCATCACTGATGTTACCGGGACTGAATAAATAAAATGAAATGAAAACCACACACCTAAAAAAAATTTTGTAATAATTAAAAAAATAATAATAATACTATTATACAAAATGTGAAGTTAAAACATTTTTGTTCTGATTTGAGATTTTAAAAAAAATCAATGTATCAGAGATTACCCTTCTTTATTGAATGTATGTATAGTAAATATTCCATGCTTAAATATTCCAACTAAAAAAAAAAATACATTTCAACAGCAGATAAATGTAGTGCTCACTTTTTAGAGATTAATTATGCATATCCAATAAATTAAGATACAGATCCACATATAACAATACAGACTTCATTTGCATATGTTCTTCATTTGCAGAGTCTGATTTATTCAACTTATTTTTAAATAAATGACATAGCTTTTATTGCCCTTTCAACCATGTACAGCAGGTACAATAAACAGTACAATGATCTCTTGTATAGGAGACTACACATAACGAAATTATATACAGCCTGGCCACAAAGAGTCCCACCCTTTAATATTGTGTTTTTGAAAATGATTCTTCATGCTCCAATTTGAATGCTGGAATATGGCCATGCCATCAGAGAAATATGTATATGTGCATGTGTACTGTGTGTGGAAATGCTTTTATTATTAAATGTTTTTTGGAAATATACTTTTGTGATGATACTTTTCTACTGTCACATCATTTACAATGCAACTTCACTTCAAAGTGTCTAAGTGATCTCAATATAGGCATTTTCCCCGGCATTTCCCCAGGTTTTAATAATGCATTGGACAATCCAATTCCAGTCATTTCAGAAATCTCCTTAGTTGTTTTCTTTGCTTGAATCAGGCCACTAATTTTTTCTTTCCGACTTCTTTTCGGAAATTGCAAGTGTTTTTTATTGGCCAGCCTGAATTATAGAAGGATGCCAGCATCCGGGCTTCCATGACCCTCTAGTCAACTCACTCATCTGCTACCTATGGTCTGTGACCTGGTTTAATCCATGCAGTAGCCTCCCTTCCCCCTATTTAATCTCTAATGATTAATGTCAAGGAACATTCACATTTTAGGCATTTGGCAGACGCTCTTACCCAGAGCGACTTAAAAAAGTGCTTTGTAGTTTCCATCATTGGATAGATCCTTACACTGGGGTACTAGGTTACTAACTAAGTACTATTAGTCACTGTACTTTTTTTGAGGGAAGGATTATCCCAAATACTGAAAAACATGTATATCTTAAGGTTGCCAGAGACTCAACTGTAACGACATCTAGAGGAAGTTCATTTCACCACTTAGATGCCAGGACAGATAACTAATATCATAATAATATCTGAGGATGTGTAGATTACTGTAAGTAGAGGGAAAACTTAGTAAGTATAAGTATAAGCCTGCCAGGCATGTCGTTGGCTTCCCTTTCTTCAGCTCTTTATGCCTGATACAGATCACCAAGCAATAATTTTAAAACCTTGAGAGAGAGAGAAATTTTACTCTTAAAGGGAAAAGTAGATATGCAAATGCTTTACCAAATGTTTTTGTGAATTAGCAATAATTGCAGTAAGCATTTAGCATCACTAAAAAAAACACCCCTACATTAGAGGCAGAGTCAGGTAGGTGTGGTGAGAAAGCTGGTGTGATGTTTTCTCAGGTTTCTTAACCGTGTTCCTGTTTACAGCACAGCGCTTCAGTGTGAGCTGAACTGAAAAGCATCAAAGGACAACAACCTTTTAGAGAGAGAAAGCAAAAGAGGTTAGACGTTTAAACATTTTGTCAACAGTGTGGTCATTACTATCTTGTATTATGGAGTGTGTGTGTGTGTGTGTGTGTGTGTGTGTGTGTGTGTGTGTGTGTGTGTGTGTGTGTGTGTGTGCTGTATATTACTGATATTACTGCTGTTCATTTCAGCATTACTGTAGGTAATTGACCATGTGATAAGTTGTATTACACTTATTCAACTTTTATAAGTGTGCACTATAGATTCCTAAATTATATCTTAACGCAATTATAATTATTATTATTTTAATGGAAACCTACTGCAGGTAAATCGCTCTTTGCTCTTTAATATTTGATTTGTTTTGTCAGCTGATCTGAATGAGGCGAGGGTCATGTAGCCTCAGTTGGGGGCAAAGCATGCGATCAATTTACTGCACAATGTTAGGAATGTACACCACTTCATTTCACTTATACCAGTAAAATAAAAATATATATATATAAAAAGGAGTGTATTAAGTGTTAAATAAGGACATTTACTTAAATCTGTGAGTACTGTAATGTGTCCTAATAAATAGGATAGCTTGAGATTTTAGCCCAGTTGTAAGGAACACTGATTGTCCAGAAAGGTGTGAATGGTCCTGTCTATCGAGCACTACTTTGCAATTCATTGCAGTAAATCTTCCCTTTGAAAATTGAAATTAGCATCTCAAAAAAGCTAAATAACCAGCAAGGAGAACATTGGGATAATTAGCAATTAACTCCATTCAGAAACCAACTGAGCTAAATATGCTAACTACTTGTGGTTATCCGGTGTCAGACATTCAGCATTTGCATCAAAGAAACAAAAAAATTGTTAACATTTAGTTTTCTGCTGTGTTCACACAGCACCTGAAAGTGGCCCAAATCTAATTTATTGATCAAATCCAGTTTATCTTTTTTGTTTGTGTCATATACAGTGTCTTTTTATCTATTTATTTGCCTTTCCGTCCAAGGAGCTTAATAATCAAGTGATAAGTTAAGTAAGTGTGATCAGTTTTGTGCTTTTGGAGCCCCAGACATTGGCGGGTAGATGAGACTACTGATGGTATGGTGACACTGGTTAGATAGTAAACTTGTGGTTAATAAAACCTAACAAGATAACGTTATCCATGTGTTTAGTGATCAATCTGTTCCTGTCCTTGAGTTTCTTCCCCAAATTTATCAGATTTTTGTAGTGTCCTTACTTTTTTGCCGTTTCCCTTTTTGCTCGGCCTGATTAGCCAAAAACTTCTAGGAAATACAACAAATAAAGTAAACAGGTCAAAACCATTCATAAGATGGGGGTGAACACGCCAATCAACTGTAAGGGTCTGAGTTCTTGGACGCTAAATGTGGAATCATTGCTTTTAACTTACAAATATTAAGGAAATCTCAAACACTTTAATATCCATCCATTTCCTATTCGTACTACTTATCTGGTGTAATGTCACAGAGGGGTACACCCTGGATGAGATGTCAAACAATTGCAATCAATGCCCAATTAACCTACACCTCCACTGCATGTCTTTGGATTGTGGGAGGAAACTGGTGTACCTGGAGGAAACCCATGTAGCATGAGAAGAACATGCAAACTCCACACATAGACCAGAGGCAAGATTTAAACCCCAAACCTTAAGAGGTTTACCTTAAGTCATAGTGCTAATCACTAGGCCACAATTTTAAATATGTGAAAGCTATGTTATAGTATGTTCTAGGTCAAGATTCATATTCATATTCATATTCATGTGGACAAGTAATGAGCACACACACAGTACACACAGTTCTATGTGTCAAGTTATTAAAGTCTAAAATAACAACAACAATGTGAAATGAAGCTCACATGTCATCATGCATACTCCTTGATACCATGGGCCTTACAGTACATTAACTTTTTCTCTCCACCAGCTGAAGATTAATTCCGGGTTTACCTGATCATGCAGCCACCAAGGTTCCACCGTAAAGGTAAAGCCCTGTAAATAAAATCACTTACACTCAGACTTGTCAAACAAAATATTGTTGTAAAATGTATCTGAATTTCTGATCATTTCTATCATTTCAAGACTATCGAATTTGATAGTTGCTGAATGTTTTATTTTCCCTGCAGAATCCAAACTTTGTTTATGAAAAGACTTTGACAAAATGACTGAGATAACTTTCAAAACAATAAAATTATATTTTATTTATTTATCAGTCCAACCACATGAATGATCTCTTAAGTTTCTAACAGGGTTTAGGATTATGATTAGGGACTGGGATGGATGGACTCAACAGCTTCCCCCACACAGAGTGTGTATCTTATGCCATACATCTCTTAGTGCTGTAATGTCACATTTCTGTCGAAGTTTTCTTTTAGAAATATTACTGAGTTGTACCTTAGCTCCCAAATTACTGTACTGTAATATGGTGTTAACCCGGTGTCCAAAACACATCTGGTAGGATAAGCATGTTTTTTTTTTTTTTAAATCGCTCTTGTATTGTAGATTGTATTTTTGTGGCACTCTTTAAGAATGTGCATTGACTAGCATCAGCATTTCTCCTAGTAGTCACACAGTCTCAAAGCAGTGATCAAAGTTCGAGTCCCATTCAAGCCAACAGATTTGTATTTATTTTACTTTTATTTTTTGCAACATTGTGTTCGGAGCTTTTGTTCATGTTATTATAGTTTTTTTTTTATCAGTTCTGTTCTTTTTGAGGACATTTGTCTGTGCATAGCTCTCTTAAGATCCTGCCACAGCCTCTCATTGAGGTTGAAGTCTGAATTTTGACTTGGTCATTCCAATACCTTGAGGGAACCCAGAGCACAAGCCAGCTGGAGTCAACCCTCAGCAGGGCACGCTCACACACATATTTACACATCAGTTTATATACTACAGACATATCGGAAATGCCAATCAATCAGCCTACAATGTGTGTCTCTGGATTGTGGGGGTGAAACCAGAGTACCCAGAGGAAACACACTAAACAAGGGATGAAACTCCTTACTAAGATTCAAACCCTCAGCCCTGATGTATGCCAGTATGATATTTTCACAGAATGTTTCATTTGTACAGATCCAAGTTTTTAAACTCCAACAATGTTTTAGTTCTTTTCTTAGTGCAGTGAATAAAGTCCAAATTTTATCAGATAAAAGTAAACACATTTGGTAAATACAATTTCACGCCCTTTTATGTAGTGTCTGTAACTTGCCTGAATTAAAAAAAAAAAAAAATTATCTTAATTGTCATTCAGATGAATCTTAAAAAGTGTATTATTCTAAAATGCAAAATTGTTAAGATATTGCAATATGAATTTGACATGGTAACGGACACTACAGATTTTTTGATTTCTAAGATTTTACCAAAAAAAAAAAAAAAACTTAAGCAACCATTGTTACAAGTCATATGCTTCTAGAAGGTTACGCCAATTTTAGTGTCAATATTCAGAGAAATTTGAATAATTCGAATTTTAATTTATTATTGTTTGAAGCGAGACAGTATAATGCAAAAAAAAAAAAAGGCCATTTGGGGGCACATATAAAATCATCTCTTCAAAACGACTGGTTAGCAACTTGAAGTTTTTAGGGAAGCAAGATTGCTCCTTGCTCCTCCGGGGTCCGGGTTTGATTCCCGTCTCTGTGTGAACATGAGTTTGCATGTTCTCTCCTTGGTGGGTTTCCACCCACAGTTCAAAGACATGCAGATTAGCATTAGCATAGTGTGTGCCTAGGGTGTACCCTGTCTCATGCCCTAAGTCATCTGAGTATAGATGATGAGTGAGTGATTAATATTGTTTTGGCCAACTATAACGTTTAAGTTGATCTTCCTTTTTTAATTCTTATTTGTGTCATGCCTTTATAACAGAGGGCCATAACTTAGAAACTGCCTTTATTTTTTGCTTCTGAATGCCTCTAAAAACTAACAATAAAAAAACACTTATGGTGTATATACTGTACACACTTCGTAAAAACAAGTTTCTGTGTAATGCTCATGTCGGGTCAATGCTCAGGGTCTAGTTGCAAAGGACAGAAGCACTGGACTGAGGTGAAGACGTTTGAATCAGAGAGAGAGTTCTACCTTGAACAGATGTTAGAAGATTCTTGCCTGCCACAGGACACACACCTCTGGTAATTAAAAACATGCCCAGTGCATTTATCACATGCTGTAGCACAACTAAAAGTACAGGTTTATCTGAGTGTGAGGTTCCAACATATCAGCACACAGACAGCAGTCAGCGACGACACCTCGGATACTTCAGAAGGCGGGACCAAGTGTCTCCCAGAATCCACAGGCGGTCTCATCACTTCCCTCAATCCTCTCAGGATCCATGGCAGCCAGACTAAACCACCTCGAGCCCCAACTCTGCAGGAGTGTGAGGTCATAATACGACAGCTCTATAATGCCAACAGTCTTCAGTCTCAGGAAGTAAGCGCACCAAATACTTACGAGACAATTCCTCTCTTTTATGTAAACATTTGAGAAGTGTGCGTTTCCCCCCAGATTCTGCGCATCAAGGCCGTTCTCAGGAACATCGTGTTCAACCGGAAAATCACCCCAGAGAGCTACATTATGGCCAAAGCCTATGTTGCTGATGAGAAAAGGTCCTTATCCATAGTTTCCTTCTTAGGATTGAAACTAGCTTTACAACTCTAATTAATCTAACAAGAAAGCTTTTAAATATCTGTCAACTTCTGTCTTAAATCAAATCCAGTTCTAGCTAAGATTACATGGACAATATGTCCTCAATCCATCTGCAATCCTTTCAGTTAGAGATTCCTGTATTCTACATGGACGATAATCTGATAAGATGTGTCTTCATTTAATCAGAATATGAGTTTGTCATGTGCAAAGTGGTACTGCTCACTTTGAAGTGTGTAATTTAATAGAAACATAGCCAGGTGCATAAATGTTTGAACAAAGATACTTTTTTTGACACTTTGCCTCTGTACAGCATTACATTGAATGTGAAATTAAAAAGTCAATATGTTAGTAAATTCAAGATTTATAACTTTAATCCAAACGTTTGACCAAAGAGTGGCAGTAACTATTCAGGAATTTGTTTTATTTCAAATTTATGTGGCCAAATGTCGAAAAAATATATATCTTTGCTCAAAAAAATTATGGACCTGACTGTATGACAATATTTTTTCTCGAACTCTGAGGTTGAGTTAGACTTTTTTTAAATCCATTTATCCTTTCTGATAATTGAATATTGTCTACACTTTTCCTTCTCAGCAGGGCAGAGGAGCCCGAGATGTTTCCAAAGCTTCCTTTTCAAGTCCTGCCAAAAGCACAGTAAGTTATGGTTAATCCCATAAGGTATACAAAGAAGGATAGCTAGGCTAAATTAGTTTTTACCTTTTTAAGCTAACTTTAACTAATACACTGAGGGCAATTTCCCCTTCTGTGTGGCAGGCGGTGTGGCAGAGCGGTGTGGCAGAGCAAGGTTGCAGAGAGCATGATCCTTCCCTCACTTAAACCGAACCTGACCAGGAGAACCCGAGCCGTCCAAAGGAGCCGCTTATGGAAAAAAATACCTTAAACTGATGATTATCAAATTGTCCAAGTCTTCTTAATGACTTATTTGGACAAATGGAAATTTTTTTCTGGAAGTTAACTTCCATAAATGAGCAAGTTCATCAAGAAAATAAATAAATAAATAAATAAATAAATAAATATTACACCAGCAAGAAGCAACGAACTAAAGTATTTAAGGTATTTCATTTACGTGCTTTAAGTAATTAAAAGTGTGAAAGCAAAATTAATGCAGATTAAAAAAAAAGCTGTGAATGATTTATAAATATTAATCATCTGTAATGCTAAGCAAGTTGTCTGGATTCTTGAGGGTTAATACACAATATTAACACCTTTTTGTATACTGTGATTTAACAAAGAATATAATTAAAATTGACACAAAAGTGATTTGTATTCATTTTCTATGCATTATGGATTAACTGATTCCCAATTCTGTTTCTATTTCATTAATTTCTACATGTTTATTTATTGTAAAAAAGAAAAATCAAAGAAATAGCTGTTGTTTCAGATGAGAACACAGCAATATCTTTTTTTATTTACAGCAATGTGTTAGAAAATAATATATTGGCATAATGTATGAGTCCTTACAACATGCATATGATAAAAACTGTAATGGATTTGATAAGGATGTATGATAACTCGTCTACTGTTCCTAAGTTTAACAAGTTATAATTACCCATGATGCCTCAGAAAGGAATACAGTTGTAATTGTGTAAGAATCAAATATGGCATATAAATAAGACTCTTCCTGCAGTAAAGTTCATGCATCCAATTAAATGCTTTTAAATATGCTCAAGTCCTGCCTCTTAAACAGATTCTGATGAAGACAATTCCAAGTGACTGTCTTCAACGTTGAAAGATAGAAAAGAATGCGGTTGCCGGCATTAGCAAGGTATGGTCCAGACACGATTAACACATTTTGTTTGCAGGGAGTCTGCTTATATCGGATGCTTTATAAACCTCAACGTACACTACACAGTAACGCATTATTTATTACTGTAACTAAAAACACCTTTACCTATACCAGTGTTTAAGCGGTCCTTTACAAATATCAGCTGATTATGAAACGCATATGACAGAAATATGGAGTTCTATGCTGCATGGGAACGCTTGGTGCCATGATTAGGCTGCAGAGAGGCACGCCTGCCTCACACTTTGTGCCCAGGTGTTGAGCAGAGCTGTGACTGAGTGCCTATCGGGAAGCTGCAGCAGTTTGGACGTCATGTTCCTGTGGACATTCTTCAAGAACGGGTTTGCCTCTGCAAAGAAAGAGAAGCTTTAGGTAAAAAGCTGATTTCTAATATATGTAAAAATGGCAACAAACTCTTCAGCCACCACTTTGACCCCATATCCTCAGCTTGACTGGAGCCCCCTTCATCACCCAGGATGCATCATCTTGATCCCACCCCTCATTTCACTAGTTTCCCAAAAGAAGTGATTACTTTCTTACCATACTGTTGATCATCGTTGTCCCACTGAGGGCTCTGCTCAGGGTAGTCTGACGGAATGCTCAGCTGGAGAGGAGGAACACTTGGAAGGGTCTTGTCATCTGGAATAATGAAAAAAAAATTATAAAGCAAGATCTGCTCCTCTTCTAGTAACAAGGTTTCTCTGAAACAAAGACATTTTTTTTTGTCAAATAAGTTTTATTGAAAGACAAAGATTAGAAGATGGATTAACAAGGTTACAAAGTTTGAGTCCTTTTTTTTAATACAAACACAATTGAATCTAGAGGAAAGCAATAACAATAATAATACAAAGAATAAAATAAAAGTGATAATAGTAACAATAAATAAAACAAATACAAAAAATAAAAAAAAAAATCACAAACCCGTCCTCACCAAACCTGTTCAGTTAAAATATAAAGTATGATGAAATGTTAAAGTATCGCATTAACAAATTATGTACTAGTCTGTAAAATTTCCACCAAGATAACAGAGAAAAGGATGCCAGATTTTGTCAAACTGCTCCAATTTGCCCTTCAGACAGTATCTAATTTGTTCCAAATGTAGAGTGGAAATCATTTCTCCAAGCCATAACTTGAGTGTAGGTGCCTCCTTTCTCTTCCAGAACAGTAATAATAACTTCTTGGCTGTAATTAAACTATATGCTAATAGTTTGTGTTGTGCTCCTGATAACGAGTGTGCATGTTCAGAAAGTCCCATTATAATAAGTTGTGAGTCTAGCTGTATTTGCTGTCTATACATTTCTGAAAGGACATCAGAAATTCCATTCCAATAACTCCGTATCTTGGAGCACAAAACAAAACTGTTCCAGCATCCACTAAATTACATTTGTCGCAGAGAGGGGAAATATTTTGGAAAATTCTATGCAGTTTCTTTTTTGAATAATGCAGTCTGTGAATAATTTTAAACTGAATAAGGCAATGTCTAGAATTGATGGAGTGTTCATTAATATCTTTTAAACTCTTCTGCCATGTTTCATCAGAGATTTTCACTCCTAGTTCTTTCTCCCACTCTCCAAAGTTAGAATCAAAAGATTGTAGGAGATCATAAATTATTGATAATGCCTTTTTACTTCCTTTACAGCGATCAAGACTCTTATCAATAACCGAGGGTGATGTATTATCTGATGAGGCTGTATGAGCACGTATATAGTTTCTAATTTGCAGAAATCTAAAGAAATGGTTCTGAGGGAGTTAAAATTTCTGTTGGAACTGACTAAATGATATCAAAATACTGTCAATGAAAAGGTCCCCTATATAACGTACACCCAATTCCTTCCATTGCACAAAAGTCCCATCCAGTTTTGATGGTATGAATGATGGATTCTTAGCAATGGGAGTTAAAAACAACAGTGACTTTATCTTGAAGTATTCCTTTATCTGTTTCCAGATACGGAGTATACTCAGAAACACAGTACTACTACTGTAAGTAGACTGATCAAGAGAGTTACAGGGGAAAGAATCACGGCTCCCAGATTGTATGGATAACACTGATCACAAACTATTTGAAGCCAATTTGGAGGGGCATCATGATCATCCAACCACATTGAAATTAATCTAATGTAAGAAGCCCAGTAATAAAGGTGAAAATCAGGGAGTGCCAGACCACCCTCTTGTTTAGATTTACACAGATGTGCTTTCTTAACTCTATGATTTTTATACCCCCACAAGGAAAGAATAATCGAATCTAATTGCTTAAAGAATGATTTAGGCAAAAAGATTGGAGCATTCTGGAATAAATAAAGTATCTGTGGTAAGAATATCATTTTAATAGCATTTATTCTGCCGAGCAGAGAAATCGGTAGCGTTTTCCAGAATTGTATATTAGCTTGCAATTTGGAAATTAAAGGGGTAAAGTTGGCTTTTAAAAGCGAAGAGTATTTATTGGTTACTACAATTCCTAGATAAGTGAATTGTTGTAGTGAGAGTTTAAATGGAGAAGATTGTATTGAAGACAGATCTTTTAATCTTACAGGCATTAATTCACTTTTACTTAAATTAACCTTGAATCCTGAGAATGTCCCAAAAACATCAATAGTGTTTAAAATAATGGACAGACTTACATGGGGTTTGGTAATATACAACAGGATATCGTCTGCATATAAAGATATTTTATTAACTGTATTTAAAGTGTTAAAGCCATAAATAGAAGGATCAGAACGAACGAACTGAGCAAGGGGTTCCATGGTCACTGCAAATAAAAGAGGAGAGAGGGGGAAACCTTGCCTAGTCCCTCTTCGTAGATTGAATTTATAAATTTATCACCTAAGCCAAATTTTTTTAATATTCCAAAAAGAAAGTGCCATTCAACATGGTCAAAAGCTTTTTCAGCATCAAGAGTTATAATTATCAGATTGTCTTGAATGGCTTGGTGATGGTACATTATGTTAAATAGGCGCCTGGTATTTTGTGAGACATTCCTACCAGAAATGAATCCCGTTTGATCAGGATGAATCAGACCAGTCAGTAATCTTCCAAGTCTATTTGCAAGGATTTTTGAAAGTATCTTCTGGTCAACGTTAAGGAGAGAGATTGATCTGTATCCTTCTACCTCCTCTGTATTTTTTACTTTTTTGGGGATAACAGTTATAATTGCTTCATTGAATGTTGGTGGTAGCCCAGTCACTAATGCACCCTTCAGTGTTCTGAGCAGGTAGGGAGAAAGTACGTCATAAAATTTTTTATATAAAAAATAATAAGGCAAGCCATCTGGGCCTGGAGTTTTACCACTCTTTAAGGAACTTCTTGAACCCTTTAACTCCTATAAGGATACATCCCTATCAAGGGAATCGCGCTCATCGTGAGAAAGAGTGGGGAGATTACACTTATTTAGAAACTTATCCATATCTTGTAGTGTGTCCCAAAGCAGTCCAGGTGAAACTTCAGGAGTATCATTATTTTCAAAAAAGATTTCCAATTGTATAAGCATATAATCACAAAATTTAGGATCATTAACAAGAAAAGAAATTTTTTAAATCATACATGGTCATGTTTCTATATGACACAGACACGACAGAGTGAGAAGTAAAGAGAAAAAAAAAACATGTGACCAAGCCTTTTTTCACATCTAAACTCACCCAGTTTGCAGATGAGGTGCACGGTTCCATTGTTGCTGCAAAAAGATGGATCCAAATTGACAAGGAATTTGGAATCGAGCCGTGCGACCTCCCCCTGCAGGATGTTTGGGATAGTCTGGCGATCATCGTCCTCGTACTTCCTCTTTCTAGTTGGAATGATGGGTCCTCTGAAGTTCGAGTAAAGAAAGTTTAAGAATAAAGCATAATTCTTGCTCTAAATAAAAACACTTAATTTTTTCGTTCCTTGCGCCAGAAATAAAAACAAGACAAATGTGTGATAGTTTGTCATACGTTACTGTAAATACAATCTAGGATTGTTAAAATATTGGAATGCTGGATTGTTGAGAATACTTTAAAATCCAAGTGTTTCATGTGACACTCACGTGATGGGCGGTCCATGAATGGCCGTCATTGCAGGTGCAAACGTTCGATAGAGAGAGTGGTTGAAAACTGGTGAGCGGATGTTGGCCAGGACAGCATCAAGCAGTGGCTGGCACAGGTACTGCTTTTTGGAAGGCACAGTTGGAGGAGGAGGAGTAGGCTGAGGAAGGAATGCAAAGGGATTATAACAATCATGGGATCTGAACAGGAATGCAGCAGCTGATACAAATTTTATATCTAAAAAAGATATTGTATAATAAGAACAAGATATGCGCTGAGCTATAACTGGCAAAGATTATGAATTAACTCTAAGGCTTTATTTCTACATGAAATGTACAATCACACTTTAGGCACACATTCTGAAGAGACTGTGATCAAACTGTATATCTATCTCAATTTACGGGGCAAATATGCTAAAATCAATGACTCTTCTGTCTGTACATCATAAGTTTATGATTAAACAACTCTGTAAGACAAGCCTATCCTTAACAACATTAATTACTCCTGCCATTGTCCCAGAGCTAGTTAGCTCAGTTGAAAATGGCACAGGAAAAAAATAGATGAAAAATGATGCACATACTACTATGCAGGCATATAGAAATACTATGTAGGAAAGTGTATACAGTGCTGATGGAAAGTTTTCAGACCCTTTCAAGTTTAACATTTCACACTCATCAGCATATGGATTAAAATCCCCCTATATCTTCCAAATGACAAAGTAAAACAGCTGTTTAGAGTATTTTATTAATTGTAGTGTCCGTCTACTAAAATATCCTATTTACATTTACGCTTTGTTATGACACTTACTACTCGTACCTAATGATACATAATGTCCTTGAGATGCTTCTATAACTTGATTGGAATCCACTTGTGCTGTGCTACAGCTTACAGTCAATGTCACTATTCTTCCCCTCAAAAAGATGCTAAAGCTTCTTAAACAATATTATCATTAACATGGTTTTATAAAAGCTGCACTACCCAAGAAACTGATTAAAATACAACTTTCCGCTCTGGACAGGGGGGTTATTAGAAGAGTGTTTGTGCATTCTGAAATCGGTTTTCTGAATTTGGCTGAGTCTTGTCTGCATTTAGAAAAATTCAGCATGTATTTATTTTTGGGGTAACAGTTAATCTACAGGTTATTTCTGTGTCTGGAATATGATGATGTAAGGCAGGACACGAGAGACACAGGCTGGGACTGACTTTTGCCCAGCAACAGCATCCTGCTCCACCCCAGGACACACGGCCGCACGAGTGCTTAACTAACAAAAGTTCAAGAAAAACCCAGAAGTACTTAACACTAACTTATCTGTATGCAAACTTAACTGGGTAGATACCCAGTTAATTTAATGCAGACTTTAACACAGACAGACAGGGGCTACCGCTATTATTACAACTCTATGAACGAAATATGAAACAATACCTAGTTTAAACCATCAATAGATCTCACTTTTTTTGGTATATAGCCATAACAAAATCTTTTATTTTTATCATACAGTATATACTGTATGTCACAAAAGTAAGTACACCCCTCACATCTCTGCAAATATTTAGTTATATCTTTTGATAGGACAACACTGCATAAATGACTCTGACACAATGAAAAGTAGTCAGTGTAAAGTTTGTATAGCAGTGTAAATTTATTGTCCCTTAAAAATAACTAAAAATCCAGCCAATAATAGCTGAACCCCTGGCAACAAAAGTGAGTACACCCCTAAGTGAAAATGTACAAATTGAGCACAATTAGTCATTTTCCTTCCCCTGCAGATGGATTGTCATGTGACTCAGTGTTACATTGTCTCAGGTGTCACCAGATAGCAGGTGAGTTAAATTTGGTATAAAAGCTCTTCCACTCTCTCAACCTGGCCACTGAAAGTTCAACCTGGCCACTGAAATGGCAAACAACTCTCAGAAGACCTGAAAAAAAAAAAAAACATTGTTGCTTTACGTAAAGATGGCCTAGGCTATAAGAAGATGCAGCACAGCGGCCGAGACCATCCAGTGCTTTAAGAGGACAGAGGTTTCGCCATGGTCGGCCAAAGAAGCTGAGTGCACGTTCTCAGCGTCAGATCCAAAGATTGGCTTTGGAAAACAGACGGATGAGTGCGTCCAGCATTGCTGCAGAGATTGGGAGGTCAGCCTGTCAGTGCTCAGACCGTACGCCGCACACTGCATCAAATTGCTCTGCATGGTTGCCGTCTTAGAAGGAAGCCTCTTCTAAAGATGATGCACAAGAAAGCTCGCAAACAATTTGCTGCAGACATGCAAACTAAGGACCAGGATTACTGGAACCATGTCCTGTGGTCTGATGAGACCAAGATAAACCTATTTGGTTCAGATGGTGTCAAGCGTGTGTGGCGGCAACCAGTACAAAGCCAAGTGTGTCTTGCCTACTGTCAAACATGGTGGTGGGAGAATCATGATCTGGGGCTGTATGAGTGCTGCTGGTATTGGGGAGCTACAGGTCATTGAGGGAAACGTGAATTCTAACATGTACTGTGACATACTGTGAAACAGAGCATGATCCCCTCCCTCCGGAAACTGGGCCGCAGAACAGTGTTCCAGCATGATAATGACCCCAAACACACCTCCATGATTACCCTCAGCCTCTTTAGCAAGCCTAAACCCCATAGAACACCTCTGAGGCATCCTGAAAAGGAAGGTGGAGAAGCACAAGGTGTCAAATGTCCACCACCTCCGTGATGTTGTGATGGAGGAGTGGAAGTGGATTCCAGTGGCAACCTGTGAAGCTCTGGTGAAGTCCACGGCCAACAGAATTCGTGCTGGAAAATTATGGTGGCCACACAAAATATTGACATTTCACATTTTAACTTAAGGGTGTACTCACTTTTGTTGCCAGGGGTTAAACTATTTTTGGATGTATTTTTAGTTACTAAATATTTGCAGAGATGTGCAAATATATGTGCAAATATACAGTATGTCACAAAAGTACTCACTTTTGTGACATACTGTCTATATTATAAAATTTATTTATCTTTGTCTTTAAAGAATTCTCATGTGGGTTTTTTTTGGGTCAGAGGGTGACAGTCGCCCTTTTGGAGCTACAGGAGGAGCATGAACAAGTTGTTGAAGTTGCTGTGGTGTTTGAGGGGACTGTAGTAGAGTAAATAAAAAAAGCTGTACAACTTGTTACTAAACCTTTACTTTTCTTTTTTTACGGTGTATGTGACTGACAAGGGACAAAGAATGAATGTCACTCTAATAAAGACAGCAAGAAAAATTATGCTTTCATTGACTCTCAACCTCCTTAGACAGCCGAGTATAATAATGCAGGGGGTCTGCAGGACTTACCACTGCCATGTCATTCTTGAGCTTCTCCAAGGCTATTTCACATTTCTGTAGTGTTTTAAGGGGGCATCTAATATAAGAGAAGGACAGTTGATGAATCTAAACAAAAAAAGTTCAAACTATGAATCATCCTCTCAATGAGCAGGTTGTGTATTTGTGTTTACCTGGTGTTGGGATCAGTGAGAATATTTAGCAGACTTTTCATCTTGCTCAAATCCTTCTTCCTTTCTGGAAAAGTAGAAGGGAGAAAAAATAATCAACATTTACCCAGAAGAAAAGCAGTGACAGTAGGACTGTGCTACAAAATACAAACAATACCTTCATTTTTGTCAATCTTGTTAATCATCCTGCGCAGCGGTTCAATGTACTTGGAGAGCTGTTTGAGTTTGTCCATGTACAGCTGGTCCTCCGACTGGGATGCACTCGCTGGACTCATCACAGAGCTGGGGTTACCTGTAGGCGAGCACAAGCAAATCTTACCACACTTCCCAATCGATCACCAT
>JAAGKR010001439.1:69829-125347 GCA_011419295.1 Clarias macrocephalus
TGAATTCTAACATGTACTGTGACATACTGTGAAACAGAGCATGATCCCCTCCCTCCGGAAACTGGGCCGCAGAACAGTGTTCCAGCATGATAATGACCCCAAACACACCTCCATGATTACCCTCAGCCTCTTTAGCAAGCCAGTGGTCAAGGTGATGGACTGGCCAAGCATGTCTCCAGACCTAAACCCCATAGAACACCTCTGAGGCATCCTGAAAAGGAAGGTGGAGAAGCACAAGGTGTCAAATGTCCACCACCTCCGTGATGTTGTGATGGAGGAGTGGAAGTGGATTCCAGTGGCAACCTGTGAAGCTCTGGTGAAGTCCACGGCCAACAGAATTCGTGCTGGAAAATTATGGTGGCCACACAAAATATTGACATTTCACATTTTAACTTAAGGGTGTACTCACTTTTGTTGCCAGGGGTTAAACTATTATTGGATGTATTTTTAGTTACTAAATATTTGCAGAGATGTGCAAATATATGTGCAAATATACAGTATGTCACAAAAGTACTCACTTTTGTGACATACTGTCTATATTATAAAATTTATTTATCTTTGTCTTTAAAGAATTCTCATGTGGGTTTTTTTTGGGTCAGAGGGTGACAGTCGCCCTTTTGGAGCTACAGGAGGAGCATGAACAAGTTGTTGAAGTTGCTGTGGTGTTTGAGGGGACTGTAGTAGAGTAAATAAAAAAAGCTGTACAACTTGTTACTAAACCTTTACTTTTCTTTTTTTACGGTGTATGTGACTGACAAGGGACAAAGAATGAATGTCACTCTAATAAAGACAGCAAGAAAAATTATGCTTTCATTGACTCTCAACCTCCTTAGACAGCCGAGTATAATAATGCAGGGGGTCTGCAGGACTTACCACTGCCATGTCATTCTTGAGCTTCTCCAAGGCTATTTCACATTTCTGTAGTGTTTTAAGGGGGCATCTAATATAAGAGAAGGACAGTTGATGAATCTAAACAAAAAAAGTTCAAACTATGAATCATCCTCTCAATGAGCAGGTTGTGTATTTGTGTTTACCTGGTGTTGGGATCAGTGAGAATATTTAGCAGACTTTTCATCTTGCTCAAATCCTTCTTCCTTTCTGGAAAAGTAGAAGGGAGAAAAAATAATCAACATTTACCCAGAAGAAAAGCAGTGACAGTAGGACTGTGCTACAAAATACAAACAATACCTTCATTTTTGTCAATCTTGTTAATCATCCTGCGCAGCGGTTCAATGTACTTGGAGAGCTGTTTGAGTTTGTCCATGTACAGCTGGTCCTCCGACTGGGATGCACTCGCTGGACTCATCACAGAGCTGGGGTTACCTGTAGGCGAGCACAAGCAAATCTTACCACACTTCCCAATCGATCACCATAAAGTAGTGATTTTAAACTACTTTTTTTTAAATTACTATTATATATTTTCTATAAACCCAATTTAACTAGAATTTAATTAACAAAAAATATATTATTATTATTTTTACTATTACTTTGATAAATTATTATAAATGTAAAGATTATCATCATTATTTAATTACTGATAATTGATTTTGTCTAGCCTTTGTATAAGTGCTTCAACAGACTATTGGTGTTACCTAATTTATAGTAAAACAAAAATTATATCAATCTTGTCCGAGTTAAACATAAACATAAATAATAGCTGAAAACTAGCTGAATTAGATTAAATACTATTAATATCTGCAGCAATATAAATAAAAAAATTGCTAAATTATTCTGTTTTAAATTTTCCATTTATATTGTCCTTCTCTTATTTACATTCTTGTACTGTATTTCTCAACATGGAGGAACACTGGCTCGAGCGTCAGATAAATGATTATAGCTACAGCTTACAGCACTGTATTTATTTGGCAATGAATACAGCAACAAAGTCTTCTTACACTGTTTACCAGTTACATAGACACATGGATTAATAGTTTGTCTGCATTTAAATCACTATTTTGACACGCTACAGGCTTCTGGTGGGAAGAAGATAAAATACAGAATGGAAAAGGAAGTATGTATTGTGTTGTTAAACAATACTCCCAGGGAACGTTATAAGCGGAAGATGGGTGTGATTATGTCATAAAGAGAAGCAATTATACAAAACAAGATGTGCCTGTTATTGAGGCACTTGATGGGTAACTTTCTTGTCCTCTCTCACACTGCACCAGATTGGGTGCAATGTGTCACTTATTCCAGGCCTTCATCTCAAACTGTGCTGTGATTAGCTAGTTGAGCTGTCAATCAAGCTAAAGGTTTGTCGAGTTCACCTGTCTTTTGTGGAACTGTTAACCCTGATTTAAGTTTTAGTCGTGTTGCTTATAGGTACCATTTTAAAGCTTTCTCTCATGAACAGAAACAAATGCGCAGAGATAAAATATGCAAAGTATGTTGTTGGTTATCATTGCAATGGATTATTAGTCAGGGGTAGATAACCCAACAAAGCAAAGAAAAAATCTAGCTGCATAAATATAGCCACATAAGCCATGCTACATTTAGCAAAGTGGTTTGTGCACACACGCAAGCATTGTCTAACCCCACTCCTTCCGACCACACAGATTTTTTTTACCAGTGATTTTGGTACAGCTGTTCATAATGATTATTTTTTCACTTCATCTATTATTATTACTTCTACATTATTTATTTATTTATTTATTTCCACAGGTATGCTAGCAATAATTCTCTGGTTGGGGGATTTATCCTTTTATTAACTTCCCAGGAAATAATAACCATAACTTTGATTTTTTATCTTTTAACCATCTATTCAAGCATAAAAAATATTATATATAAAATTAAGTGTCATGAATTAATAAGTCCAGAAGCCATGTGAGGTTAGCATACAGAGACAGCATTTATATAAAAAAAAAATTGCCTCTTCAAAAAACCTAAAACATTTGTGACATTTTCCTATATAAATCTTTGAATGTCATCAACTCTATTCATTTGAAAAAGGCTCAGGCATTCATCATTTATTAAACAAGACAAAATATACAAAGGAACACAAGAACTCTACGCCACATAGTTTTAAAAGTCTATTATCTACAACCATAAACATACTGTTTATACCTCACCAATGTGCTAGAAAGCGGTGTTGCTAAACTAGGTGTTATCATTCGCTCTTGATAATCTTCAGTCCCAGGCACTGATGCCTATGAATACTCAAAATAAACTCACTTTAAATACATAATGAGGCTTCTGTGTCTTTATTTTGAGGTCTGAGAGACTCGCTGCGTTTTCTTTTGAGATGCTCGTATGATGCTAGTTGTGTGTGCACGCTCCATGGTGAGTCATTTCACCTTGACAGTGTGCAGAAAACCATTTCTTAGGTGTTTTTGTAAAGAATTACCACATATCAGATGGTCGAAAGTAAACACTGTGATTCATCAACGCACTCCATGGAAATCGACAAGAGTCAGTGCAACCCGAAAATTAGCTGCCCTGTAAGACCAACTACCTGTGGTGCTTGACAAAGCTCCTTGTGTATTCTCGCTTCCTATGTAGAAAATCACTTCCAGACCTCCAATAGCAGTTTAAACAAAAGCACCACTACTATTTAAACACTAAATCCAGGTTACCCATTAGCAAATATAATGTTGGAGAGAAGAAATGCGCCTCGTAGTGCAGAAGATGTGGCATGTGTGCAAAGAGACCTGCACTGTTATGTGTGCTGCATACCTGGAGTGCTGAGAGGTCCAGGAGACGGCACTTGCATCGGGTAACTCTGTGGTGTACGTGCTGTGGCTGGACTCTGGGAAGGCTGTGGGGAAGGACTGGGCTGGAAACCTCCTGGGGATGGAGTTGGACCAGAACTGGAAAAAAAGCGATACTTTCCATCAACATGCTGTCCGGATATGTTAAAGGTTAACACTGTGGCTTCTACTATTACACTGATTACACGGTATTACTTCTATTACAGTGTCATATTGAATGTTTCTGCCATAACAGTAGCCAGGGCCGTTTAAGGTGAAACCCCGATCGGACTGCGGTGCGTCTTCACCGGCAGTTATGACGGGCAGAAGTAAAGGCTGCTAAAATATTGGAACAGTGTGAGGAGAGGGAGCTAGTTTACCACAGACCAGGCGTGTCACAGGGGATCCATACTTAATGTAACAGTAGTCAGCGTCATCAACTTTTGTGTCATACTGTGACATAAAAGGACGCAGCTCCATCAACTTTAATGTCATATTCAGAGCACGTCACAGGCATGCAGGCGAAAATGGATAGTCAGGCCAAGCTCATAATTAAAGCATTTTATAGGTTGGTGCAATTAAACACGAAAAAGAGGAAAAGAATGTAACAGTTGCAAAAATGAGTCCATCAGGCCGAGCTCATAGCTACTGCAACCCTGGATCAGACTGCAGAGCTTCCACGGGTACAGCGCATACAACAGGCAGAAGCAAGAGCTGCCGAAGCATTGGAGCGGCCCGAGGAACGAGAGCGACTTGACTGCACACTTCATTCAAGAATATAGTAGCACACGTGTCAGGATCTGCATAGGAAAGAGCTGCGTCTAGTATCTTACATAAAATCTGCAAGAAAAACAATGTTCCATTCATTAAAGATGGTCAAGTAATACTTTTTAACCCATTTAAAAGTACATTCAATGATGTGAAGTTATTATGCCTCACTATAGAAAATTTGTTGATAGCACTATTTTATGAGGTGCTTCTATAAAGTGAAGGCAAAAATAACAGTGTTACTGCTCAACTCCCTCCATTCCATATTTCTCTGTTTGTACAAGATGTTTTGGTGCTATGAAAGTTTACACAAATCAGTAAAAAGTTCTTTAAATCAACGAGGATTTAGAGTGAATGTACCTGACAGAGTTGGGTTGTGATGAGATCGGCTGTGGAGAGGGTTGAGGCTGGGGGGGAGGTGGCATCGGGGGCTGGGGTGTCTGCACCTGAACCGGAGATGGTGAGGACATTTGCTGACCCTGTGGAGAAGACGACAGAGTCAAACGGAACATGAATCTGTGTATAGAGTTATTACTCTAACTGAACAAACCTAGTGTCGATTAAAGCTTCTGCACTATCACACATACAAAAACACCAGATTACACTCGGAGGTCGACTGTTCCACCTACCTGTACAGCTTGCAATAACATCCTACCACCCTTTTAAGGATTGGGCTTAAATGAGGTTACAAAAGAGGACAGGGGGGGGGAACAGTTGTTATGTTAAGGCTTGCTCTTGGACAGCCTCTCTGTTGCGAGGGGGGTGTAGAGGGGGAGCCACTGACGTGGGCACCTACTGGAATGCCAGCACTCTGCCCCTGGTGTAAATACCTGTGGCATTTGCTGTCCTCCCATGGCAGCAGGGTTTGGAGGAATGGCTGAGTTCGGAATGGCGCGGGGCAACCGGGGTGGCATTTGTATCCCAGCACGGGGCATCATCTTTGAGGAGGACAGAGGGGACAACAGACATGTCACAAGCAAAAACAATAAATGCAGTGCATCAGCGGATATGAGAAGAAGCACATGCACACATGCACACTCGGGCCTGATGAGGGCCTATGGGTACATACATGGGAAGACGTTCTGAGATGCGCGTGATCATCGATAAAGTATGAGCTCATCTGTCACTTTCTTCATGTGCAGGTTAGAAATAGCAATTCAAGGGCTAAAGGGCAGCATGCTAACTACTATTTCATCATGCAAGATAAAAGGAGATATGGTGCATGTATCGATGTCTAATGAACCTAAAGCTACATGAACAGTTGAGGCTAAAAATCAACCCAAAGCTACACTAGATTCCTCCTCACCCTCATACATAGTCAATCAGCGGCAAAAGGTAATTAAGCTAAAAAGGTATGCAACTGTATCCATAAATAAAAACCCACAGTGACATGCACCTGCTTAACATTTTATTTTTAAATAAGTTATTTCACATGGAACTTAATTATCATCAGCTTTCCAATACACTCCTGCTTCAAACTATGAGGGATCAGAATCTATAGTGAAGTTGTCACAGATGCATCCCATAATTTTTCAGTGGTGAGCTTCACAGGAAATTTAGATTATGTTCAAAAAAAAAGAGAAAAAAAAAGAAAGGGGGTGGGGGGGGGGGGGCATCACGTTTCCCAAACCACACTTTTTACTTTACTTTGGATGAACCACGCTTCTGGGAATCGTGTATTAGCGGACATGAAGTAAAGGGAAAAGTTTTTCAAATTAGGGTGGAAATCTTCAGGACCAATTTGCAGTTTCTTAATAATGTGACAAAAGACTGCAGACTAGTTTGGTCTTGACGTTAAGACAAAGAAAAAAGGGGCTGATGGAGGAATGGCTGTTAGCTTGTACCATGTATAAAGTGATAACAGATGCTTGTTTCTCAGGCATTAAACACCACCACATGTAACTATAAACAAATTATAAAGTACAACGTGCCATTCATTAATGCATGAAAAAAATATTATGAAAAAGTGGCATAAAACGAATAACACATTGGGGCGTGGTGTTAAAAGAAAAAAAATCAACTCGGTGGTGGTATTCTACTATAACAGCAACAAACCAAGTGTTTGTAAGACATATTTTTGACATAAGCATAGTTGTAAAAGCAGTTATGTCAAACAGTTAGTAATCTCACAAGCACAAGTATGCAGTGACACACAAGAAGCAGATCATGCAGTCAGTTTGTTAGCCACAGATAGCAAGGCAAAAGAAAATAAAGACCCCTCTCAAGCTCTAAGCACCGAAATGTTTTAACCTGTTCTTGTGAAATAATTGACATTATTAGGTGTGTGTGTGTGTGTGTGTGTGTGTGTGTGTGCGCGTCAGAATGGAGGCGTATATATGGTCAATATAAATAACTGCAATATATATGAATGCGATCATTCCCAGGGGAACAGATCAAGAGACGTCTCAGTGAGTTTGTTTACAATTTGGGAAAGGGGGAAAAGAAATTGTATATATATATATATATATATATATATATATATATATATATATATATAAAATTTTTTTTTTTTTTTTTTTTTAATATATATTTTTTTTTTCCCTAAAGGCTCCCCCTCCTCCTCTCCAAAACAAAAAAATAGTAACTAACAGACGCATTTCCACTAAAGGAACTGATTTTCATTTCAGGAAGCTTTTTACTTCCTGCAACTTCATATACACATGTGCCAAGAACACAATATATACTGCAATTTATTAAAACATGATCAAGTTTACTGTAAACGATAGGCCACATCATGAACAAAACTGAAGCTATGTAATATGGCCAAAAGGTTACTATTATTTTATTATAAATAAACTTGTGCAATACGGTAAATAAATATGAATAAAAAAGTTAGATGAAAAGTACAATAATGGCACATGCCTCAGTGGGGCAGAGTCTGCTCTGAGTCAATCAAACGTGTGTTATGGAATTATTGCCCCTTTTGAATACAATCTCATTAATTTGAACATTTTGTTCAGTAATTATTTTTTGCTGGCTTTGTGGGGATTCAGTGGGTCAACAAATGAAGAAAACAATCCATTAAGTATTAATATTAATGTTCACTCAGTTGGCATGCATTCACTCCAGGCTCAACCCATTCATTCACTTCCCACGTGGCCGGTACAGCTTGCACAGCTCTTACCGGGCCAGAAACTGTCACAAGCTGGGCCTGAACTGCTGCAGTCTGCTGGGATTGTTGAACTGCCTGCTGTTGGTGTTGCTGCTGCTGTTGCTGCTGCTGTTGCTGCTGCTGTTGCTGCTGCAAAACTCTAGCCTGCTTAGATGCACACATACAAAATGCACACGCAAGCCAGCAAGCGGAAGGTCAGGAAATGCATAAGGAAAAAAATATTGGATTGGAGGACAAATTGCGCACATTTAATTTTTTGTGTAAAGAGGTAACTCCAAATACTGAGTTATTACGTGATTGTTAAATTGCAATAACTGCGTAAATTACTAACTACTAAAAAATTACAAACAATTATTTTGTTAAATAACGTCTGTGAGAAATGGTCAACACATGGCATCACGGTGGCTAAATCTTAATACTTAGTAGTGCTTTCACTGCCACGGGATGCATGTCACTATACAATCCTACCCAAATAGCTTGGCATCAGGACATATGCTAGTTCACTTAAGCCAATTCAGGCAGCGTGGCCTTTAGTTGATGTGTGGTTAGAGGTATTCTTTACAGATCTCGACGCCTTTTTTTTTCTTTTGGGGGGGGATCAAAGGTCACAGTACAGCAGCCGACACTGCATGTGTACCTGGAGTATCAGACTGTGAAGGTGCTACAAGGGACCCCGGAGGGAAGTCGATGATGCTTTGAGCTCCCTGTGCCCCAATACAGCCAAAGCATGTAACAACACTACCTCACCCATTTCTAATTCTTGGGACAAATTGGCCTGGATTTTGTCCATTAGTATAAAAAATGTTTGTGAGTGGGTCCTGCAGTTAATGTGGAGTGTGACCAGTGTTGACTGGGGAGGCAACCCCAACCCACCCATGTCAGGGACTCACAGAGATCTCCGGGCTTATGTTCATTCAGTGTGCACTTTCCGATACACTGTCAAAGAATCTCATCAAACTAGCACAATGACAGGAAATGGGTCTAATGTTCAAAACCTGCAATCATTTTTAACCATATTCCTCAGGCGAAATGTATTCTGTACATTCGCGCAACAGCTTTTTGTGGTACATTTTGTTCAATTCATTTTTTTTTTACAAAACACCACAGAACACAGAGACATCTGTCTGACAGGATAATTTGTGACAGGATAACTGTAAGCGTTCACAGATATTTATAGAAATGTTACCAAATAACAGCCATGAGTACAGTGTACACTAATAAAATCACACCTTACCAGTGATGAAATCACACTTTCTAAGATGCGGTGTGATTGTTGGCAACCCTCACCTGGAGAACATGCTGGGCCTGCTGGAGCTTCAGCTGATGCTGTTGCTGCTGGCTTAGGTTACCAATGGGCTGGTGCTGCCCAGGAGGCATCTGATTAGCCAGTGATTGGGGCACAAGAATCTGCGGGGGAGGTTGGGAATGTGGGGGCATCTGGCCTGGCTGGGGCTGCTGTTGTTGCAAATGCTGAATGGACTGAACCTGAGACAGGGTCTGAGCATGAGCTTGTTGTTGGTGGAGTTGCTGATACTGTACTGATAAGTGCTGCTGCTGCTGCTGAAGTCGAGACTGATGCAACTGCAAAGAAAAGCAATCACGTCAATCACGAATGGAGTGCCATTGCAAAAATCAAATATATTCTGCTGAAATTTAAATGCATACATTGTTTTTCATGTTTAGGTTAAACACAGCATGAGAAACATTCTCCACCACATGAATGAACATAATGACTCTACAAAGCAACTGAACTACTGAATGCGATGTTTCACATCCTGACTGATGGCATAAGACAAAACAATGAGATGGATCTGAGAACTTGTGGTCAATCCTGAAACAGCGAGGGGACTAACAAAAACCCACAAATTCTGACAAATTCCAAGCATTGATTATGCAAGAATGGGCGCAGAGGTTGACTGACAGCATGCCAGGGAGAACTGCAAAAGAAGGGTCAACATTGCAAATATTGACTGTTGACATGAACTTGATGTAATTGCCAATAAAAGTATATGACTTCTGAAATGCTTGTAATTACACAGTGCTTCAGAATAAACATAGTAACATCTGACAAAAATATTTAAAAACACTGAAGCAGCACACATTGTGAAAAAATATTAAGAAAAAGTGGCATAAAATGAATAACACATTGGGGAGTTATTCTCAAAACCTTTGACCATGACTGTAGATTTATACGTTGATGCTTATTTGTTTATATCTTAATATAAATTATGTTTTGTTACATTGCTTGGTAAGGGATGGGGTGGCCAAGTATGTTAAGAATTGATTTGTTTTTGTTACATTAACATTTGGAGAAACTAAATTAATAAATACACAAGTGCTTTCATTAACAAACAAAGCATAATTCTATGCAGTTGAAAGGTTTGTTGGGTGGGTTTTCCTTTTCATAAATGTGGGCTGAATGGTGCGCCAATTCCTAGGGGTTCCTATGGTGCGCAAAAAAGAAAAAGAAAAAAAAACCTACTTATGGGATACTTTACACATAGTAAGTAAGCACAGCAAGTTTACAGTTCTTAGTCTCCTAAAGACCCTCAAGGGTACTGCAGTTGGGGTTGAGACATCAGTACCCTCTCCAGAACAAAAACAAAGCTACAGGATTTAAGCAAAATGATGAGTCTTTATTTTGCTTAGTTTACTGCGTTGATCAGAGTTGTGTACAGCCAAGTCAATGTCAATCTGTTTCATTAAAAACAATTTCTGTTAGATTAAAAAAAAAAAAAAAAGAAACCCTTCCCAACAGTGTTTGAGTGAAGTTATACATACATAGTAACCTAAAAACCAGTGTAAGCACATATCCAATGATGGAAACTTCAAAGCACTTTTGTAATTCGTCCTGGATAAGAGTGTCTGCTTAATGCCTAATTGTAAAATGTAAATTGGGCTGCAGAGTTGTTAAATCTGGGAATGGCTGCTCTAGGCCTATTCAGTTCAGATACTAAAACGGTATCATAGCTCTAGTGGCATTGGCAGGTGTGCTGTTAGACTGCTGTTTGTATTCTAAAATTGGGTAATTAGGTGTAGAATGCCAAAGTGGGGGAAACACAAGAAAAAGTAGTAGGGAAGTGAGCATGATCTAAAAATTTGGACTGAATTCCAGTACTGATATTATTTAGGGTGGATAGGATCTGGTACCCCTGATTTTGGTGCAGAGTTAATGAGGATACATGAATACAGCTGGATTGTTGAAGTCAGGATGCTGTACATAGTGTTTGTGCAAGCACATAGCATTATTATAATTTTTTTTTTGCAAAACATGTTCTCCCTCAACCCAAATTCTAATAGCAAAAATATTTCCAAGACTAACCCTAACCCTAGGGCACAGTTTGAACCAGACATATCAGCACTGTAAGAAGAGTTAGAAACCAAAGAAATATGATAGGTAGTAGCCTTAATGTGGGAGCCCCCTAGTGACGGGGAGGAATTGGACATGCAAAAATTAGGGAGAAAATCTGGGAAAAAATAAAATTTATATATATATATATAAATAAAGGAGTTTAAACAAATGGTGCAAACTGTGCAAAAAGGAGCTTAAAGTGCCAACTTAAAAAATTAAGTCTTTTTTTTAATAGTTGTTTGACAAAGTATCTACATTTTGCTATTGCTCAGTTATTTAACTATTTAAGTACAAGGCAATTAATAATTTTTAATTATTATTATTATTATTATTATTATTATTATAGTCTCATTTAAAAATACATTTAAAAAATTTATTGCAGTTTTATATCACGATACATGATTCATATTACAGAACTATAGAGATGATTCTTGTAATAGGACACAGCCCGTGGCACTGAACCAACTGCTTTGAAACCATCAAT
The DNA here is from genome assembly GCA_011419295.1 of Clarias macrocephalus. Taxonomy (NCBI): domain Eukaryota; kingdom Metazoa; phylum Chordata; class Actinopteri; order Siluriformes; family Clariidae; genus Clarias; species Clarias macrocephalus. The sequence continues at coordinate 81,232 of JAAGKR010001439.1, forward strand.
TATAGAAAAATGCCTCGTTATCCGATGCCAAACCTTGCTACCCAAGCAGTATGCCTCGTCAACATCAGGGAGCTTGTAAGCATGCAGTGTCCTGATGACAGCGTTCAGAGACAAGGCTGACGTGTTGCATTTCGAGAGTGTCGCACAATACAGTAGGTGTAATAATGTCTACACTATCAGCGCACAATGCCATGTATACAAAAAAGGACACTGCTGTCCAGATTAAAGGCACACTGTCATTAACAAAACACATGAATATGTGTGGAGTAAATTTAAGAACATAAAGTTGCACCGTGTTAAACTGAGCCATCTTCCTCTCCTCATCCAAGTTTGAGTTTTCATTTTTTAAAAACTCCATTCAAGTTAGCATTAAAAAACTTCCATCAGAATCTCTACCACAAGGTGGAGCCTGTCTGGTAATACAAGGATTACCAGATTTGCATTTTGATTCTGGCTTTCATTCTTTTTAGTTAATAACAGATGTGATGTGCATGAACATGCTAAAACAGCTCAGTTCATTGTGGGCACTTTTTTTTCTCGCAAACAGTGAATTGAACAGAAAAAAAATTCATTTAATTAGTGTTAACATGCAAGGTGGTAAATCATCTTCATTCATATCATTTATAATATTGCTAATGGTTTGTGAACTGAATATACCACCAAACCCCCACTTGTTCATTTTAATTTGTGATTTTTAAGCTAGCCCTTGTGAAGTGAAAAATTGCAGAACAATGTTAAGACAACCTAAAGTTGTGATAAGTGGGTTTATTGTTTTATGTTCTAAAACTGCTATGAATAGTATAATGCCAAGTTGCTGAAAGATTAAAGATTAACAACTTAAGAGTTGAAACTGAAAAAGTTAAACATATACATACACATTTTGTGTGTGTACACACATACACACATACATATACACCCACCTAAAGGATTATTAGGAACACCATACATACAGTGTTTGACCCCCTTTCGCCTTCAGAACTACCTTAATTCTACGTGGCATTGATTCAACAAGATGCTGAAAGCATTCTTTAGAAACGTTGGCCCATATTGATAGGATAGCATCTTGCAGTTGATGGAGATTTGTGGGATGCACATCCAGGGCACGAAGCTCCCGTTCCACCACATCCCAAAGATGGTCTATTGGGTTGAGATCTGGTGACTGTGGGGGCCATTTTAGTACAGTGAATTCATTGTCATGTTCAAGAAACCAATTTGAAATGATTTGAGCTTTGTGACATGGTGCATTATCCTGCTGGAAGTAGCCATCAAAGGGTGGTCATAAAGGGATGGACATAGTCAGAAGGTAGGCCGTAGCATTTAAACGATGCCCAATTGGCACTAAGGGGCCTAAAGTGTGCAGAGAAAAGATCCCCCACACCATTAAACCACCACCACCAGCCTGCACAGTGGTAACAAGGCATGATGGATCCATGTTCTCATTCTGTTTACGCCAAATTCGGAATCTACCATTTGAATGTCTCAACAGAAATCCAGACTCATCAGACCAGGCAACATTTTTCCAGTCTTCCCCCGTCCAATTTTGGTGAGCTAGCGCAAAATGTAGCCTCTTTTTCCTATTTGTAGTGGAGATGAGTGGTACCTGGTGAGGTCTTCTGCTGTTGTAGCCCATCCGCCTCAAGGTTGTGCGTGTTGTGGCTTCACAAATGCTTTGCGGTTGTAACGAGTGGTTATTTCAGTCAAAGTTGCTCTTCTATCAGCTTAAATCAGTCGGCCCATTCTCCTCTGACCTCTAGCATCAACAAGGCGTTTTCGCCCACAGGACTGCCGCATACTGGATGTTTTTCCCTTTTCACACCATTCTTTGTAAACCCCAGAAATGGTTGTGCGTGAAAATCCCAGTAACTGAGCAGATGTGAAATACTCAGACCGGCTCGTCTGGCACCAACAACCATGCCACGCTCAAAATTGTTTAAATCACCTTTCTTTCCCATTCTGACATTCAGTTTGGAATTCAGGAGATTGTCTTGACCAGGACCACACCCCTAAATGCATTGAAGCAACTGCCATGTGATTGGTTGATTAGATAATTGCATTAATGAGAAATTGTGTTCCTAATAATCCTTTAGGTGAGTGTATATATATATATATACACAGTATGTCAAAAAAGTGAGTACACCCCTCACATCTCTGCAAATATTTAGTTATATCTTTTCATAGGTCAACACTGCATAAATGACTCTTTGACACAATGAAAAGTAGTCAGTGTAAAGTTTGCATAGCAGTGTAAACTTATTGTGTCCTCAAAATAACTAAAAATACATCCAATAATAGCTGAACCCCTGGCAACAAAATCCATTGTATTATTGTATAAGTATTATATTACTACTTATAGCCTAAGTGAAAATGTGAAATGTCAATATTTTGTGTGGCCAGCATCATTTTCCAGCACGGCTTGAATTCTCTTGGCCATGGAGTTCAAAGAACTTCGCAGGTTGCCACTGGAATCCTCTTCCACTCCTCCATCACAACATCACAGAGTTGGGGGACATTTGACACCTTGTGCTCCTCCACCTTCCTTTTCAGGATGCCCCAGTTGTGTTGTTCTATGGGGTTTAGGTCTGGAGACATGCTTGGCTAGTCCATCACCTTGACCACTGGCTTGTGAGGGTAATCTTGGAGGTGTGTTTGGGGTCATTATCATGCTGGAACACTGCTCTGCGGCCCAGTTTCCGGTGGGAGGGGATCATGCTCTGTTTCAGTGTGTCACAGTACATGTTAGAATTCATGTTTCCCCTCAATGAACTGTAGCTCCCCAATACCAACAGCACTCATGCAGCCCCAGATCATGACACTCCCACCACCATGTTTGATGGTAGGCAAGACACACTTGTCTTTGTACTCCTCACCTGGTTGCCGCCACACACGCGTGACACCATCTGAACCAAATAGGTTTATCTTGGTCTCATCAAAACACAGGACATGGTTCAAGTAATCCTGGTCCTTAGTTTGCATGTCTGCAGCAAATTGTTTGCAAGCTTTCTTGTGCATCATCTTTAGAAGAGGCTTCCTTCTAGGACGACAACCATGCAGAGCAATTTGATGCAGTGTGCGGCGTATGGTCTGAGCACTGACAGGCTGACCTCCCATCCCTTCAATCTCTGCAGCAATGCTGGACGCACTCATCCGTCTGTTTTCCAATGCCAATCTTTGGATCAGATGCTCAGAACGTGCACTCAGCTTCTTTGGCCTTCCATGACGAGGCCTGTTCTGAGGAGAACCTGTCCTCTTAAAGCGCTGGATCGTCTTGGCCACTGTGATGCATCTTCTTATAGCCTAGGCTATCTTTATGTAAAGCAACAATTCGTTTTTTCAGGTCTTCTGAGAGTTGTTTGCCATGAGGTACCATGTTGAACTTTCAGTGGCCAGGTTGAGAGAGTGGAGGAGCTTTTATACCAAATTTAACTCACCTGCTATCTGGTGACACCTGAGACAGTCTAACACTAATCAGTCAAATGACAAAGGGGAAGAAAAATGACTAATTGTGCTCAATTTGTACATTTTCACTTAGGGGAGTACTCACTTTTGTTGCCAGGGGTTTAGCTATTATTGGCTGTATTTTTAGTTATTTTGAGGATACAATAAATTTATACTGCTATACAAACTTTACACTGACTACTTTTCATTGTGTCAAAGAGTCATTTATGCAGTGTTGTCCTATGAAAAGATATAACTAAATATTTGCAGAGATGTGAGGGGTGTACTTACTTTTGTGACATACTGTGTGTGCATGTGTTTTATATATATATATATATATATATATACATATATATATATATATATATATATATATATATATATATATATATATATATATACACACACACACACACACACACACACACACACACCCTATTTTAAATATATTTATTATGGTATGCAACTTCTCTCTGTAAGCATGTCAAGGAGCTGAAAAGTACAACTAAAAGGTATATACACTATAATGCATCCTTGTTTTTGTTAAAATTCTAGAAAAAGATCTAGAAAAATGTATTGTTAAGGAGCCAATATCAAAAAACTTTAAACAATACTCAGCACTAATGCACAGCAACAGGCTCTTCATCATATCCATAAAGCAATAAAAGAATGGTCATTGTATCAGACAAAACGCATGTTCCAAGTAGTGATGTAACTTGTTCCATGATCTGTATAAATCCCACCGCGCAGTTCAACACATGAGTGAACTGCAAAACTTCTGCAAACTTTTACTACCAAAGTGCAAAACACAGTTTTAGGTCTCATGCCTAAATGACAAACCAGTTTGATTGGATAGAATTTGTATGTTTACAAATTCTATCCAATCAAAAACAGGAACAAGTTAAAATTCTATCATCTATTTCTGATTTTGAAAGGAACCTACTCATCGGATTTAGATTTTTTTTACTGCACTGACCTGGTTCTGTTGCTGCTGTTGTGACGCCTGCTGTTGCTGATTTTGGTGTTGCAGTGACTGATTTTGATGATGCTGCTGCTGCTGTTGCTGTGGCGGCTGCTGCTGCTGCTGCTGTTGTTGTTGTTGTTGTTGTTGTTGTAGCTGTTGCAGTTTTAACTGATGGGCCTGAAACTGCATGGCATTTTGCTGCTGCTGCATAGCATTTTGCTGCTGCTGCATGGCATTTTGCTGCTGCTGCTGCATGGCATTTTGCTGCTGCTGCTGCATGGCATTTTGCTGCTGCTGCTGCTGCTTTTGCTGCTGCTGCTGCTGCTGCTGCATGGCATTTTGCTGCTGCTGCATGGCATTTTGCTGCTGCTGCATGGCATTTTGCTGCTGCTGCATGGCATTTTGCTGCTGCTGCTGTTGCATGGCATTTTGCTGCTGCTGCTGCATGGGATTCTGCTGCTGCATGGCATTCTGCTGCTGCGACTGGAACTGAAACTGGAGTGACTGCTGTTGCTGCTGTTGTTGTTGTGCAATCTGCAACTGCACTGCTGCTCCAGCTGTGTTGCAAACAGAAAATTCTTCAGAGTCAAAAAGAAAATACATTTGCAAAAGAGGTGCTATTTAAAGCGTAGAAGCAATGACACCTCTTGCATCAATGCATCTACATTCTGAACGTACCACCCTGCTGATTTCCTGCAACTCCCTGCATGGTGTGCTGGCCTATCGGCATCTGGTTCATGGCTCCCATAGCACCCATGGCGGCACCAGAAGGACGAGGGGGCATGCCAATAGTGCCAGGGCCTCCAGGACCACCTATTCCTGTTAGATTCTGTAGAGGATTCATCTGATCTAAGATGGGCAAAAATGAAAAAGCAGAAGTAAAATATAGTATTCGTACAAACAAACCAAAGATTTTGCAATGCTATATCATAGGTCATATATTTTCCTTCTATCCATTCATCCACACAGATTACCTCCTTGTGCTTTTTTATCTGAAAAAAAGAAAAGAACAGAAATCCTGTTTTACAACATGTATTTAAAAGTGATATTTTATTTGAATTTATAAAACAATATGAACAAAGGACTTACGAATGTCTCTGAAATGAATGATCAGCCTGGCAACCATGGACAGATACTCCTCCTGTTCACAATCAAAATTATCTCAGTGATTATCTATTTATTATCGATTTCACTGATTATTTCATACACACACAGATATTACTTACTCTACTCTTGGCTTTTGTAAACACATGACTTTCCATGTCAGTGCTGGATTTGGTGTGAGGAGTTCCAGCTTTGCGCATGGCGTCTTCTCTGTAAATAATAATGAGTGTACCTTAATAACAGTGTGGATCAATCATTTCACAAGATCAACCAGACCTTAGAAAAGTAATGCAAGATACCTGGTACTGACAAAGGGAATTAACTTTTCATTTTCGGGAAAACAACTTGTCAGGCATAGAACTTTTCAGATATCATGAGAGAATTCAGGAGTTTATAACTCACTGAACCGAATTTAAATGTTTTGTAACAAGGCTTACATCAGACCTAACACAAATCACTGGATCTTTTCAGCTAGTCACAGCATTTGCCGTTTAAGCACTTCTACATAAACCATGCTCATCAGAGACTCATCCTAAAACTGTCCAATTAAAAGTCCCTTCATGAGTGCATTGTTTATTTTAAACTAGAGCCATGTATGTGTTCTTGGCAATCACGAAAGTTGTAGTAAGTAAGTAACTCGGGGCTTTTTGACTATTAATAATAAATAACTATATAATAACTAATATAATAAATAACCTGACTTGCAGGTATCAAGCCGAATGAGAAAATATCGAACAACAAGAAAATCACAAATGCTGCCGAATATGACTTGATGCCTGCAAAAGTCATGATGGCCATGTTGTGAAAGAGGGATTATAGAAACAGATAAACACATAAAAAATAAATATAAGTTGTCTTCATGCAATTACTTCCAATGCCATTATTTGTTTTTAGTCTACATAAATGGTATATTTGATAGTTAAATATTAGTCTTCAATTGCAATATGTGTCAAATGTGAATTTTTAATCAAATCAGGCAGGCCTAATGTAGTAATTTGATAAAAGACACTCCTCTGTCTCTGGGCTCAGCTCTACCCAAGAGCTTCCATTTTACTTGCCTGAAGCAGACTTGCATTGTAAACCAAGCATTACAGAGCTTTGTCATAGTGAAGTCAAAAGCATACTCAGTTGTTGGCTGTGAACAAGAACACAGAACTCCGCTTTCCCTCCCAGCCTTTGACAGTGGTTATTGTTTATTTACAGGAAAATTTTCAATTTAGCATTAGACTGCTTTCTGTAACAGAGGCAGCTTTAAGCTGGATTTGCATCAGTACTGATGCTCAAGCTCAGAACTGACTCAAATACACCCTGAAACTGTGAATGTCTCTTTTTTAAATTATTTTTAAGTTGTCAAATTTGTTGAATTTAGGCACACCGTGAGCAACTAATGTTGCTAACAAGAGCTTGTACAGCATGCTAAAGCAGGATAAATCTTCAGCCTAGTAACTGTGATGAACCGTCACAATGTTCCAGACAATCTGTGTGAAACTTTTTATGCTAATTTCATTCGCTTTTAGTAGCAACAGACCTATTTTGTGAACAAATACAAGAGTGCTATTTTGTGATGATATACCCAGTTTTAACCTGTTTAGTGATGTCAAATTTGGCAAATGATATAATAAGATAAATGGGGAAGTGAGAGTACAGAAATGTAGGCAAAACAGGAATGCTGGCATAAATCTGTCAAATATTTTCAAATAATATCTGACTAATATTTAAATTCATAGAGCAGTTACTCTGTGTTATACTCATCAAACTGTCAATATAAATGGTGAGGGGCTGCTCCACCTTCTGCTAAGGCCATGCCAGCAATGCATAAAGAGTCTGTTATCTGTCACTGGAACAAGAAGAATAATAGAGTAAAATGAGTAAAGTATTTGAATAATTATTTGGGTGAAATGATCAGTCACTCTAAATAAATGAAATTTTATTGTCTGAACTTGATAGTTTTGATGATTTGGTACTGAGCGGCACAGAAAGAAACTGAAACCGGACACAAATCAGCGAACAATTACCTCAGTTTTTGGACAAAGTTAGTCAAATAATAATAATTTGAATTTGAACTGTCCTTGCTAACTTTCTCGGGAACCATAACTTAATTAAATCTTGCAAAAAATGCAAAAAAATAAATTAATTAATTAATAAAGTCAAATTCGTAAACTCGCTTCGCTTGGCATTTCACTGACGTTAACACGTTTTGAACAGCTCCTGGATGTGCGCATAGTTGTTGTTTCGGTTTGTTCGTATGCCAAAAAAATATTTATTGTGGGACCCCTTATTTTAAGAAGAAATAAAACATTGTTTAAAAGTATGTGCATCCCTCAGACCCAAAGTTTGGACTTAAAAAATATCAGTGCAGAACCGCTAAAGACCTCATCTTGAGTCTGATCGTTTCTGACGCATCTATGAAATCCCCCGCGAGGGAGTCGACTCTGTAAACGGCACTTTAGTGTGAACTTTGAATGCCGACTCGTGTAGATGAAACGGTTTCCCCCTTTATTCCCTTCTCTCTTCGTAAATGCTGTCGATTACTCAGTCAGTAAACAAACGGCATTAATTAATTTACCTTCAGTCTTTTTTAAAAAACTTGCTTGGAATCTGCTGTTCCACTTCTGAGCCGTTTGAGAAGATTGGCATTAACAGTAAATTCAATCTAATGTGACTCATTACTAAGAGGCGCACAACCGCTGTGCAAATGTATTTAAGAGTTTTATGTACCATTATCATATACATTAGCATGTTCCCTAACTGAAGTAGTTGGAAATAGTTACATATTTTTTGTTTCGTGTTTAGTTAAATATCTCCAGTTCCATGTGTAGCTCTGTCTCTTTCTGGTCCGCAGCTAGACTGTGTTTTAAGCTAACGAAGGCTAACTCGATTAGAAAAATAACACTTTGCTTTTATCAGTTTACCCTGGTACATCAATGCGAATTCACCGCAGTTTACTGTCAATATTGTCAGAAACTTGTTTTATTTAACTTTGCTCAATGGGTATAAGGTTTAATGCTAAGCTACGGAAGCTAGCTAGCATGATGATTAGCCAGCGCAGATCAGGCGGCTTTAGTACCATTCTCTGGGTAATTTAACCTCCTGGACTGTTTAATGCGTCTTTTTCACAACTTACATTTGTGTGACTACTTTCTGTCGGAATCCTTGACTCCTCCAGTCATTATCAGGTCCTGGAACATCCATCCTCGTCACTGTAAACCTCTCGGCGCTTAACACTAGACTGAATTTTTTTGCGAATCAATCAGCTTGTGAGTCGGTTCTTTTAGTCGGCTCTTTTAGGTAAATGTTGAGAAACGAAAAATTTACAAGAAACGGACAATACCGGTTACAGTAATAAATGATATTATTTAAATAGAGTTGCTAAAATCCAACACAAACCCACATGTGAATTTAAACAAGGCATTAAAAGTAAAATGGTTGGGATCGTAAATATTACTCACTTACTCACTCACTCATCATCTATAACGCGTTACCCGTACAGGGTCGCTCGGGGCCTGGAACCTATCCTAGGAGACTTAGGGCACCTGGACAGGGTGCCAATCCATAGCAGGGCACACACATGCTCATTCACACACTACCTGTAATTTTGGACTGTGGAAGGAATGGATGAAACCCACCCAAAAACATGCAAACTTTTCCAAGAACATGATAACTGTACACCACACAGACCCGAAGCGGAAATCGAACCCAGACCCTGGAGGTGCAAAGCACCAGTGCTAACCACCATGCCACCATGCCGCTTCATAAAAATTGTTAAGGGGGGGAGGTGATGATTAATGGGTGATGCTAGTCTTTACTCAAAGCACACTTTCACTCATTTTCTATACTCCTTATCTTGTACAGGGTCGCAGGAAGCTTGGAGCTCATGCCAGGGCACTTGGGGCACTAGGCAGGATACACCCTGGATGGATGGCCAGTCTATCGTCAGGCACACAAGCACACACACTAGGGTCAAATTGGAAATGCTGTCCAAGTAGGCTATGGGAGGAACATCACCAAGTATGCATGCATGCAAACTCCTTGCACACAGATTTAAAGTGGCAATTTAACCCTCTGGAAGCCACAGTGCTAACCACTATGTCACCATGCTGGCCCAACTGGTCAGCACAGTTGTGTATGTTCATCTGATGTCAATTTTAACATTTTCAAAAAACTGATGTAAGTATGAAAGAGCACTCTTTTAAGAACTGATTGACATAGCAGCTTGGACAAGTATAAAATATCAACAAACATTTAATCATGCAAGAACTTTAGAGGTTGAAAAGAAAATGTAATAAGTTAAATGTGTTTAGACCTGCAGATTAGGCTAATTGGCATTCAAAATTGCCCATAGTGTGTGAGTGAGTGTATGTGTGTGAGACCTGCGATGGATTGGCACCATGTCCAGAGTGTGCACTAAGCCTCCTGGGATAGGCTCTCGCTCAAATGATCTCAAGTTTTAATGAGATGTGTAATTACAAACTAAGTTCAATGTTTTACTCTTTTTTACTTTTTCTTTAAGTGATAATGACAATGTGCTATTGAAATGGGCACCACTTTCACCTGACTTGACACTTCGTGATTTTTTTATGGGCCTATGTGAAAGAACTGGTCTTTATCCTCCTCTTTCTAGAAGCCTAGGGGAACTCAAGCAGAGAATTATTGAGGCGCTGGAGAATGTTGTGCAAGATATGTTACTTGACGTTTGTTGTGTCACAGACAGTGCATATATTTAACATTTGTAAAGCTTTGTAAAATCGAGTGTAAAATCTATATCCATTTGAATATGTTGTTGGAATTTTGATATATATATATATATATATATATATTTTTTTTTTTTTTTTAATATGAGGTCTATTTCATTTTGTTTGCCGAAGACATGTTACTCAGATATTCATATTTCAAATTATGTCCAATTTTTGGGACACCCTGTATTATTTAAATATAATAAAAATTTTAATTTACTTAAGATTTCCACATCTGATAATCTGAGGAAAAGTTAATTAAAAGATGAAGATAATACAAATATTCAGACACCTTAGTGATGAGATTCCAATTTAAGAACATTGAGTTTATATTAAAAGCAGCAATAAGCAAGTTGTGAGGCTTGGCAGAAGTTTGGCAAATCCCTGTGGTGCAAGAGGAATAATATACACCCCACTAAAACTGATTGAATAAGTAAATTATATGAATAATTTTGTGGCACTTTTGTTGTGATGCAAAATAACACTTGTGATCTGAGTCATTCTATTGAGTATATTGATTTATTTATTGAAAAAGAAGATTTATAATCTGAGATAATGGTCATTTTGACTTACCTCTCAAAAAAGTCACAAAGACAACTGTTAAATATTTTAGCAACACATAAGTAGGGATCAATAAAAAATTCTAATGAAAATTTTAATTGTTGCATACCCAGTCATACACAGTATAATATGCAGTAAAATGCTTTTACGACCACTGATGATTTAAAAATTAAAAATAGAGTTTTCAAATAAAGAATAGAAAGTAAAGTAAAAGTACAGTCAAAATCCTCTGGATATACTGGTTTCCTCCCATAATCCAATGACATGCAGATTAGTCTGTGTGGTGTTGTGATATTGCCCAGAGTGTGTGTTTCCGCACCCTGCGAAAATCCTATCCTGGGTGTACTCCACCTCGTGTCCTAAGGCCTGGGATAGGTTCCAGGCCCCCCAGTGACCCTGTATACAGGATGAAGCGGTATAGACGACGAGTGAGTGATAATGAGAAATATGAATCAGTGCGCTAAGAATCAACCTGCTGTACTGAACTAGATGACTCGAATCACTAAAAAGATTCATTTGCACAACACAACCGGAGAGACGGCGAGCGCGCGCCCAGGCCCGGCCCCGCCCTCCTAGCAGCCATTTTCCTCCACCTTTACACCAGCTAACGGGTGACGAGCTGCGGAGTCGTGTGTATATCACCCCTGGAGGAAAAGACTGTTTTATCCAAGAAAACTACATTTGGAAGTATTTATTGGACGATAGAGTGTTCTACACCTTCGACGTTGAAAGTTTCTGGACTTATTTTTTCAAACCCTTGTGCATTTATTTCGGCGTGAAGATAGACGTGTTGCAGGGCCGCCATTTTTTGTTACCAAGTGTGTTGGACTGGGAGGCGAAGATAGCCCGTTAGCTGGTTGGATCACACGCGAAGAGAGAACTGGTTTGAAATATTTGATTGGACTTTGATGGACGCGACTGCATTGAAGGAGTCCACATCGTGATGTGGACAGGTTTGTGAACGGATTATGGCGACCTGTTCTCTGTGCTGAGGTGGCTAGCGGGCTAACGTGCTATATTGTTCCGTAAAGTGGGTTAGCTTAGCTGCCTGATTTTAACATTACTTCGCGGAAGAAGGAACGGAAAAGCGGAACTTGAATGGAGAATTCTCGATTTCTCACTTTGTATGAGCGATTCGTTTTATTTAAATAAAAGGAAAAAAAAGTTGTGAAGTGATTATCTGTTGCATCGTCTGTGTAGGAATAAAACATTTAACCTTAGCAATGCAGCGAAGTTGGTTCGTCGCAGCCTGTCTGTGAAACGTCAGGTTGCAGTTCAGTTTTACGATCGGGGTAGCAAAGAAAAACCTAAATTAATTTATTGCATATTGAAATAATATATTGATCAAGTTAGAACTTATTTATTTGACTGCAGTCATGTCGTCGGCGCGGTTCGATTCAGTGGACCGGAATAGTTGGTATTTCGGCGCTCTTTCTCGGCAGGAGACCCAGAGCCGGTTACAGGGCCAGAGACACGGCATGTTTCTCGTTCGCGACTCGTCCACTTGTCCCGGGGACTACGTACTGTCCGTGTCTGAAAACTCCAAAGTGTCCCACTACATCATTAACTCGTTACCCACCAAGAGGTTCAAAATCGGCGACCAGGAGTTCGAGCACCTTCCCGCGCTTCTGGAGTTCTATAAGATCCACTACCTGGACACGACCACATTGATAGAACCTGCTTCCAGGTAAGAACCCCCAAAACAACCCTGCACCCGGGGCTGTACATTACCATGCTGTTAGATAAGCATCATCATAAATAACAATGTAGTCCATGCTTGATACTTGATACCAAATCGACATAATTTATAATTCAGGAAGATCATATAATATTGATAAATGCACTGTTAATTAAAATGACACCGTAGAAATGAAGTGATTTAAAAAAAATTATCTAATACTTATTTGTTCATTCAAATACTCAAAGATCATTTAAATCTCCCCTATAATTATAATTTGATGGGTTTTTCTTTTCTTTCTTTTCTTGTGTGATGTTGGCCACACCTAAACTTGAGTGCATTTATTTCATAGTTTTGTATTCGGTGCATAATCTCAGACTGAAAATTATGTATTAGGTTTTTATTTTTTTCCTTTTTCATTCTTCCTGGTTACTGGTATAAGTTGGAATAATGATTCGAGTGTTTGACAAGGGCCAGGTTATGATTACTGGAAAATTGGTTCAGAGTATCTTCTGGCGTTTCCGATGTGCTGTGGTTAGTACCTATCAAATGTGCTCCCAGAAAAGTGAACCGGGGACGTGGTCATATCGTCACCCAAGGCTTATTGATGCACATGCAGCGTTGTGGCTAGGCCTTTGGTTTCATTCCCACAGATCAGCCACTGTAGGCCACATTTGCTGTATAGCAGTCAGTGTCTCCATGCTGACCCCTGTACACTGGCAGAAGAGTCTACAATTTGCATTTCTGCTCTGGACCATTGAGCAATGGAAAAAGATGGCCTCGTCTGATAAATCCCCTTTTCCTTTACATTATGTGGAAAACTATTGTGTGCCATTTACTTTGCATTCCCAGGGAGCAGATGGTGCACTATGTGAAGAAGGCAAGCCAGTGGAGGCAGTGTGATGTTTTGGGTAATGGTCTGCAAAGACATATTGGGTCCTGGCATGTATATGGATGTTGCTCTGCCATGTACAACCTACCTAAACGGTGTTACAAGCCAAGTACACCCTTTCATTACAGTCGTATTCACTACTGGCAGTGTCCTCTTTCAGCAGAATAATGCTCCCTGCCACACTGCAAAAATAGTTCAGGAATGGGTTGAGCAACATGAAAAAGAGATCAAAGTGTTGACTTCACCTCCAAAATCCCCACATCTCAATTCTATCGAGCATTTGTAGGCTGTGCTAAACCAACATTATCAGATCCAGATACATGGTCTTCTGCTGTTGTAGCTCATCCACCCCAGGGTTTAATGTTGTACAGTCTTAGAAACTTTTTGTTGTTGTTGTTGCTTGAGTCACCATAGCCTTCCTGTTAGTTTGAACCAGGCTGACCAGCAACATGACAGCGCTACAAAAGTAGCTTCACACTTTCAGTATTAATGCGCTCGTTCCAAAATATTGGTTATATAACATATTTGCAGGACTTGTGTGGGAGACGCTCCTTTTAATCTAACATCAAATTATTGGATTTTATTATTGTTATTTATTATTATATGTATTTTGTTGAGTGTTGATATGGTGATGTTCCTGTAAAAATTGCTTTATTTAAATTTTATGGAAGGAATCTCCAATAGCATTGCTATCTAAAGGCAAAGGTAAAATTATAAATGCACATTTTCCAACACAAACGTCTTCAGTACAAAGAAGATATTTTTTTGTACTATTAACTTAGGCTGGCTGTGAGGGAATTTGGGAGGTCACTGGTTTGAAGGCATGGCAAGTGTCTGAGAGATCATGCCTGCAGAAGAGGTCTGATAGCGCTTTTCTCAGAATATTGTGAGCTGTTAAAATATTTGGTGGTTGGCTTCATGTGACCTAAAGGAAGCACATGCTTGTCCAAACCTCCAAGCCTGGTTGTTGATGTGAGAGAGGCAAATTTTGAAGAGATGCTGGGGATGATGGTTTACAATGATACGGTGGTTTGACTGATACATTATATATCCCTTATGTCTTGACACCTCCATTATGAACTCTGGATGTATGGAAGAATGTCTGAAGCTGGTCTTGTAATAACTTGTCAGCAAAATAAATATTTTATATTGACAGTTACATATTACTGCGCAGCAGTAATCTGCTGTAAATTCAGCAGTTTGCAGTAGATAATCTACATTTGTATGCTAGAATTCCCCCTAGAATTTTTTTTTAGGCATTGTGGCAAGAGGATGATGGAGGTTTTGCATGCACTCATTAAAATTTGTGGTTATTTATTTCTCACACAACATTTGGTTGGTAATTTCCAAGAGTGTACTGCAGAGTAGTGCTGATTCGGAGAGGCCAAGCCCTTTGTTATTTCAGCACCGTGTCTGTTGCAGAGCTGTGGGTGAAAATGTCAATTTTTGTGTTCTATTGATTTTTCACAACTACCTGGGAGGCTTCACAACTGTAATAAGGGCTAATATGTATTGTTCTGTGAGTGTACTACTATGTAATATAAACTACACAAAGATACATAGTAGTGAAGTGTGTTTGCTGCTTATAATTAATTTGAGACCTATTTTTAAGACACCTCACTGTCGTTTATTTTGACATGCTGATGGGCACCTCTTTAAAAACCCAGTAATATGTTTTCATATTGCATATTTAACAAGGATGATATAAATGAGACTTATCAGGTCATTTTCCTACTCGATTGGTTCATACCGAGGTAAGAGACATTGAATGTCAATTGAATGTCCATCCAGTTAGCTCAAGGATAAGTTAGCTTAGAAAGCAGAAAACATGTCTGGAAGGGGAATGCCACACTTTCTTTATTCAAACAGTATTAAACATTTATTATACAAGCGACAACACTCATTTAATTAGTTTTATACGAGTAAAATAGAGCAATCATATCCTCTACAACTCTTTATAGAGACGAATAAGTTCAGCGAGGTAGTGAATTAGAGCAATACTATAGCAAAGTTACTTCTGTACCTGATGTACACACGTTCAACTCTAATCTATTTTAAAAAAAAGGAAGTCACCTTATGAACTATTTTGGTATTATCTTGTAGCCACGTTACTAAACTTCTGAGTGACTTCTGAAACTTCTGGAAAATAAAAAAGCCTGTCATATACACTTGAAGGGGTGGGAGCCTTGTTGGCATTGCGACCTGCCATGCCTGTACTATTGTAGGGGACACTGTATGTTCTGTTCCAATGTCTCATGTTTCTTCATTCTTATGCAGCAAACCCAAATATAAGATATTCTATTGATACAACTGCCAGGCTTGATATTAAATCCAATGTTAATTAATTACTATGTCTTTGAAATGCCATAATTCTAAGCTCAATGTCTCTTTGAACAGGTTCCCTACCACTGCTCTAACCAGCGGCTCTATTCAGCCCATCGGTGGCCATGGTGATGAGAATTTGGAGTATGTGCGGACTCTTTATGACTTCACTGGCAGTGATGCTGAAGATCTTCCTTTCAAGAAGGGTGAGATCCTGATTATCCTGGACAAACCTGAAGAGCAGTGGTGGAGCGCAAAGAACAAGGAGGGCCGTGTTGGTATGATCCCTGTTCCCTACGTAGAAAAGATAGTCAGGCCGTTGCCTCACACTGGGACGGTTGGCCATGGCTCACGCAACTCAAACAGCTACGGCATCCCTGAGCCTGCACATGCCTACGCTCAGCCTCAGACGCCATCTCCCTTGCCCCCTGGCACACCCGGAGCTGTCATTAACCCGCTTCCCTCCATGCAGAATGGGCCTGTCATGGCAAGAGCCATTCAGAAACGAGTTCCCTGTGCATATGACAAGACTGCCTTAGCACTGGAGGTACGATTTTTCTTCTGAATTCTTACATAATACTGTTTGATACTTTTTAGATTAGGACCTATGTAAAATAATTAGCTTATGTTGTGTAAAAATCGGCACGTCTCTGTGAATGCTCCTTCAGATTAAAATAAACTGTAAACAGAACAAAAATTTAAGGGCTACTAACTTCTGAGGTAAACTTCTGTGCCCATGGAGTGTCCTAGGGAGATGCAAACACTGGCATGGTTTTGGATGAGACAGGTCATGTATTGTAACATTAAACTATATCGATATAAACAGAGTTGTCTTCTCCTATATCTTGTGTTGTTGTTGTTTTTTTACATTTTTTTTTATATATAAATGTATCAATTTACTTTAAAAAGTTGGGTAGTTGGGAAGGATTGGAGTGCTTGGCATGATTTGCTGGGCTTTTGAAAGTGAAAATCTGGCAGTTTACCCTGACAGAGGAATCCCTAATTCCATTTTTTAACCTCATAAAATACACTTGAATAAAATTCTGAACCAGAAGTGGGCTTTTGGTTTATGATTGGTCTGTGTCCTTGTAAACCTAACCACATTTGTGGAAATCTTTGTGGATCATATACAAGACGAGAGTGAGTAGTTAAAAAGCATGTTAATGTGACGGTATACTGCCGTTTTCAGGACTTCAAACACTATATATCTGAACTGAGTAGTTGTTTTCAGGGTGTGAGGGTAATTTAAATTAATCATTGTGGGTTTTTTAATTATTATTCAAGTTTATGGCTAGAATTCTGTCTGATCATTGTGTCTGATGCTAGACATGACTTGACTTTGTTCAGACGCGTCAGGGTGTGGTCATGATGAACTATCCCCGTCACATCACAGGCACTTTGTTGTTTCTATAGTCACCATGACAACCCTTTGTTTCTTCTTATGTCTTATGACTTCCAGCATTTAGTGATTAATTAGAAAATTCTTGTGGGTTTTGTTTCTCACTAAAATGGTTTAGAAGAATAAGAAGTAGCAAGATAACAAGATCAGCAGCAGACCACATCATTTTAGCGGTCAGTAACATTTTTGGTATTTACTAATCTACAGAAAAATAAAGCAGCATGCTATTATATCAAAGGAAAGAAGTGCTTCTTGGTTTGTTCCTGAGGCTGTGAACAGACATGTTGCCTTAACATCCTTCCATAAACTGGAATTTGTAGTTTGTAGAAGACTATCCCAAGTTGATGGTTAAGGGAACTTTGGCTTTTTCTGTTTAGGACTTTAGGAACAAGAGTTTGAGAGTTTAGGAATTCTGAATTTTGACTAGAGAAAATATTTTGGGATTATTAGTATAAAATAAAGTTTCACTTGTATATTAGATTTTTCTTAAAATCGACATGCATGTGTCTAACACAGGGATTGGCGATATTGCAGTAGCACACTGCAGTTGAAAGAAATGACTCAATTTATTGAAATGCCACTGCGTCAGTAATTTTGTTCTCATGGAGCTAGTACTGCATTTGATTCAAGGTCGAGACATGTATTTTCCGAAATCCTATCCGAGTGAGCGAAACAATCCAGTCAACTTTAAATTCCTTCTTAGGCTTGTTCTCTCAACTAAGAGTTCCTCGAGGTGTACATAGTGAAAATCTGTATCAAATCAACATGGGCGCTAGAAGCTTCAGAAGTAAATACAGTAGCTATACGTTGTTTTTTATAATTAATCTTGCCATTCAGTACACCTATTAATGTTTGCTCAGCTCTCGCTAAATGTGCCATTATCTCACACAGCTAGGTAACCGCACTGCGGTTGCGGTATTAGGGTTAAACTTGATCATGCGATTCATTTGCGTTAAAATAGTAATGCGTTTAAATTTCAGTAATGTTTTAGATTACACGTTAATGTTGACGGTCCTTTTTTTTTTTTTTTATTAAAAAATGTAAATATGTATGTAGACAGAAATGCAGATTTTGACCTTTTTTTAAAGTCACATTAAATCAGTTATTTTATTAACCAAATTAATCATGAAATTTGGCCAGCATTAAATGAACACTGAGCAGAAAAGTCATAATTTAATTCAGTTTATTAGTGATGTCATTTATAGTGAATCTGACAAAGGTCAGAGGAGCTTTTTGGTCAAAGAGATTAGGTAGGCATACACCTGAAGTGTTCATTTTTGTCTTGTTTTTAAATACTAATGGTTAGTCAGCATGCTTCTTCTCAGCACAGTAAAAATATAAGTCATGTGAAGACTGGATAACTCTATGAATATTTTATCAGAATGTGTTTTAAATTAGTTTGCAGTGCATTACAGAAGAACCACTTGAAATCCATCTTCTAGCTGATTACTGTTGGGCAGGGCTGTTAAAGATCTGGGACACCTTGTCGCAAAAGAAGAGTTCAGGGCGAGTTGGATCGGGTCCTGAGCAAAATTCCATTCCTTAAATCCTTTGACTCTGCAAGTTCCAGCTTTTCCCTCAGTTTCATAGCCTAGCTAGAAAAAGGGTAGACACATGCTCACATACCAACATGAAAGAAAAAAGGCCGCAAGGTACTTCGCCGCAGCGTGTACGTGTTATTCTAGAGCACCTCATTTAACATTGTTTAATTAAAAAATTTACATGATTGCAAATGTATGACATAAGTGGTTACATTAGACCTTTTATCTGTTTGTAGTTTTTACTGACATCATTATCATCATTATCTATTACCTGTTCTTTTTTGTTCTCATTTTTAAAGTGGGAATAAAACATATTTAATAACACGTAATGGTCCTTTTTAAAATAATTTATATAAAAAAACTAATTTGTTTATACATTTTAAGGGCAAGGGCCATTGTGAATAAACAATTTTTTTCCTTTTTTGTGGGTTGTCCAAAAAAGACAAAAAACAGAAAGAATTTAACTTGATTGACCTGCTGCAGACTTTCCCAAAAGTGCCAGTCTGATTGAAAACTACCCATGTACAATTATCTGTAGGTATAAATAAACTGTGTTGTTTCGCATGGTTTTTTTAATGTAAAATTACTCAGTTTCGTTGAATCTAGCAGAAATGACAACACGGCTAACTGTCCGGCGTTTGAAACTGCATGTAAGGGATTTTTGACCAACTCGCTACATGAGAAACATTTTCCAGCAATCATAGCATGCATGTTGCGCAAGTGAGTCACACTCAGCCTTTCACTTCATCATTAAAATAAACATTCCTATTCTGCATTATTTCACTTAATTTCACATAATTTTAATTACTTTTTTTTTTTTTGTTATAGTAAATCTACTTGTAATGGTGAATATCGTTGTACTGATATTTTTCAGACTGTTCACATTGGAAAAAATTTAGTGCTGTCTCCAAATGTCCAGCAAACACCCTCTGCCCCCAAAAAATCTGGGCAGTAGCCTACCCTGAATTCAAAGCTTCCCACTGTCCAATCAAGGGAGCTCGCTGCAGTGATGATTTTGTTCTGAAGGCTTAACCCACGCTTTTCTGTGATGCTTCATGTTATGAAAGTTTTGAAGCCTTGAAACATTTCTCCCAATGAAGTGACCAGAAGCCTCTGAGTGGCGCAGTGGTAAAGTGCTCGCCCTACCATCCGGAGATTGCGAGTTCGATCCTCAGGTGATGCTGTTACCTCTCACAGCCGGAGGCCTAGAGAGAGCTGATTGGCCGAGCTCTCTCAGAGGGGAGGGATGAGAGGTACTTGGTGCTCCCACATTAATCACGGCTCTACAGCCAATCACGGGCGTCCGTGAGCTCACGAAAGTGGAAGGAGCGGATAGCGCTGTTTTCTGAGTGTGTTACGCCGCCCCCAACGGTTCGTGAGCGAGCGGTTCGAAAAGATGCGGTTGGCTGGTGTCACGTGGTTCGGAGGAAACACGTGATAGTCTTCACCCTCCCGGCTGAGTAGTAGTAGTAGCCTTAATGTGGGAGCCCCCTAGTGACGGGGACGAATTGGACACGACAGAAAATCGGGGAAGAATCAAAAAAAATAAATAAATGAAGTGACCAGAAGCTGGCAAGACTTTCTAAACGTGGGGTTTCCACATCCTGCAAGCACTTGCTTTACTGGGAGTAAATTTAATTTCAAATTAAAATTTTTAAGGAGAGAGAGATGAGGGATGCAAACACTAGCATGGTTCTTGGATGTAACAGGTCATGTAACGCAACATTAAATTATATCAATATAAACAATGTTGTCTTCTCCTATATCTAGTTTTTTTTTTTAAATTACATTTATTTACTTTAAAAAGTTCCTTCGGGATCAATAAAGTATCCATCTGCCATGAAATGCTTATACGACAGACCGTGACCTAAAAAAAAGAAAAAGATTATCAATAAGAAATAAAATATGAAAGAAAAAATATAGAAAAACTGGCTATAGAAAATATAGCTATGGAAGGTAAGAGTAAAATATATGAAAGTAATTAATATATTTAAAACATAATAATGTAAATTATGATTATATAATTAATAAATTATTATACATTAACAATTTATATTATATAATTAATAAATTACAATACATGTAATATATTTTAAATATTTAATGTTTAAAACAGTAATTTAATGTTAGCAGTGTAACGGATCAAGCATTATAGGCCAATGAAAGTCTGGCAACCCTTTTGTTTACTATAAAATAGTGTTCTAAAATGTTAAATTAACTACATAAACACACGTTTTATATCAGATGATTTACATAGCTTTTTCATCATGACATCCAAGAACATAAGGAAATGGATATGTCATTATTAAACGATAAGTTGTACATATTTAAGTAGTGTGTGTAATATATAATGGCTGGAATTAATTTATTTGTGTAACTGGTTTACATAAATATGTTGACGTGTGGAGTGTGTTGATGCATCACAATGTTTTTTTGTTTGTTTTTTTAAGTCTCAGGAAGAGAGAAACCGTTTAGTCAAATAATTAATTGGTTAATTAAAATAAAAATTCTCTCAGTGCATGCAGCCCATATAGCTCCTGGACTCTTATTCCTTGCCTCTAAATATTTTTTCCATGTAGTGAAATTATACTTTTTTTAAAATGAGAAATTACTTGAATAAAAGTTAAAGTATTAAATATCACGTTTTTTTTTATTAGTGAGTTAATTAGTGAGGATTATTTGACCAACCAGAAAATAATCAGTAGCTTACTTGTGAAAATAAGTAAATAAGAAAATAAATAAATAAATAGTTCTTGTCTTGGTGTATATACTCTTAATGTGTGTACACTGGTGTGTGTGAGGAAAAAGGGAAGATGAATCCCAGACCACATCATGGCTTAGAGCAGAAAACTGTAAATTGGAACAGTTATTTTTGGCTCTGTTTTCTTCACGTAATCTTTTCTGGGTTCTCTGCTATATTTAGTATGAATCGAGTGTGTCAGTGTCAGGGCTTTTTTATAACTGGTTGGCAAACCATCAATGCCGGTGGATTTGTCTAGAACTTCCTCTCAAGGGTCTTGTGAGAAATTTCTAGTCAAAACTATTGGCATCGCTGGTTTGTCCACCAGATATTTAGAATTGAAGGGAAACAGTCAGGCGGTGGGAAAACACGTAAATAAGAAGAAACATTTCCCTCCGTTTTGAATCTGTATTATGAGGTTCATTGGAGTAAGATTGTAAGCTGACTGGTGCGCTCTATATCTTTGGGAGTAATTATTACATAGTCAGCTCAGAGAACTTCTTATTCTCCTGAAGCTTCTAGCCTTTTTTGCTTAAGCTTAAGAATTCTGGCATGCTATTCAGTTATCTTTTATTATTATTATTATTATTATTATTATTATTATTAGTCTGTGAACTGCCATCCTGACTCATGTCCACACTACTCTGATCCTTGAGGGACCCCTCCCCTGCATATTTTGGTGCTATCTCAGCACCCAGCACCCTGATTTAACTAATTGTCGCCTGGTTCTGGATCAAGATGCTGTGATCAGTTTACTTCACCATAGGGCGTATTTTCAACAGATGTAGTGCTTGGAGTTCATCCAAAACGTTTTCATTGTTTTATCAAAGAGTAGTTTTTCTTTGACTCTGAAGTGGCTTTCATTGAGCCACCCTTCTATGATCCCCTGATTGATGAAGTATTTGAGAAGGTTGCTCTTCAAGCAGTTTTTCCCATTTTTGTGTAATACATCTAAAGCTTCATTACAATGGCAATGATGTACTTTGTCACTTCTCTGATCAATGCATTACTAGTCCTAGTTACATATTATGCTATGAATTGAAGGTCCTTATACATGCAGTTGTTTTTGTTTTTGAATCGTGTCAAAAACACCATGGACCTGAGCTAATTCTGAATTGGCCTAACCATGGAGCTAGATATGTATCTAATTAAGATATCTGGGTTTTGTGTAAATTAGTGATAATTATATATATTAATATTATATAGATTTTTTTATTTTACTTGTCATCAATTATTGTGTAGATTAAGATGACTTTAATCCATTTATAAACTGACTTTAATCCATTTATAATATAGTATCCATTAATCTAATTTTGTGTAATTGGTGTTGTGGTGTTTCCACAGGTGGGTGACATTGTCAAAGTGACCAGGATGAACATCAGCGGTCAGTGGGAAGGTGAAGTGAACGGCAGGAGAGGCTTGTTTCCCTTCACCCATGTTAAAATATTGGATTCCCAAAACCTGGATGAGAGCGAATGACCTGGGTGTTGCTCTGTCGGCACCCTTCTTGACCTGCTGGCTGCCCTGCCGTCGTCAACACCGGAATCGCACTTGCCTGCTTGAGGCCCTGCCACAGAGCGCATCTCTCAAGCGAACCATTTGCGCGGCTTCTGACTGTTTACAGCTCCAAACTCAAATAGTTCGTAATCCCTTTTCCCTAGTATCGATTCCCACATCGGTATTTTCGTCTGCCCTTCAATGTGCTGTCATTTCCATCTGTCCTTGTGCCAAGGTGAGGTATGAGTACTCTGGCTTGTTGTCATGCCTAGTCTTTCTTGCCTTTTTCCCCCTCTTTTGGAAACGCTCGCTTTGACTGTAAACAAGCCAGAACGGCATTTCAAACTGAGGATTAAATTAAAATGAAATCTTCTTTTCTGCTTTCATTGTGCTTCCCCATCTTTTCCTCTTCACCCCCTAGTGAGACTGTATGTGTGTATGTGAGACGTAAGCAGTTCTAATAACTCATTCTCTTCCTGACAGGTTTCTATAGAGTTCAGAGCATCATATGAATTTAATATTAATTCACGATACATCTCAGAAGCAGACTGTGTGTGTGAAACTAGTCCACAGCTGTAGCCTTTTTGATTTGTTCCATGATACACAAAGTGTAAATATCAGGTGTGTAGTGTGTGAAATGATTGTGGCTTTAGAACAGTGAAGATGGATTTCTCTGGGAGGCTTCTTCAATCCAGTCGTGATTAACCCCAGTGATACAAGAAGTATGCTTTCTTTTTATCTGTGAGGTTTGCAACTGATCTAAACCTCCTATACTGATGTGAACAGAACAGTTTGTACATGACTTCATAAGGAAGCAGGTGCCACTGGTTGGATTGGGTCTGTGATCAATGCTGCTCTCTGCTTTGCCTTTGTTTCCACTGAGCTCAACCCGTGTTGTAATTTAGCTGATTTTTGCACATTGGCAGTTTTCATTTGTAAATGGTTAATTTAGTAGCATTCAAACTCTGACTCAACTCAAGTTTTTTTTTTTTTTTTTTTTTTTTTTTTTTTATCTAGCCAATGAATCAGTCATTTACTGTGTGCTTTAAAATTAACTGTTGTGGAGGGGGGAAAAAACCCTCTAATTTTCCTAAAAGGAATAAAAATGCCTACTGGTTGCCTATGATGCGCATGATGTGACTAAAAGCGCTCATCCTCTCGCCCTTGCCTTCCACATGCCTCAATTTGCCATAGTTTCACTTGTAATACTTGTCAAGTGGAAATCAACATGATTCCTGTATTTACTTTGCAGTTGCAATCCTAAGGCTCTAGTATTCACACTTTAAACACTTTTACAGGGTGTTAGTGTTCTCATCACCCACATCAAAAGACATATAGGAGAGGGAGCCAGAATTGATACTTTAAAGTGTGTAATAACAATATTGTGCTTGGTACCTGCAAAACAATGGTCTTTAAATGTCTTTAAATTTTATCTCAGATTGTACATGGTACATCTAAAGATTAATTATAATAATAGTCACATACAACTTCCACAGGATGAAATAATGTTGGTGCAGTGGTGAAAAAAAAAAAAAGCAAGATGCAGTGTCCTTTTTGCTGCTCCTCAACCACTTCAGTTCAAATTCATGTCTAATATGCTTATCACTGCCATCATTGTTTCACGTTGCTTTATCATATCACGTTGGCATTGGCGTGACCTCACATCGACCCAAAGGCACAATATTAAGTGATAAAGTTGCCGGAGGTCATAGATTTCCTGTGTAGGTTTGCAGCATTCAGAAACTTCTCCAGCCACAAATGAAATAATGAATTTAATTTTGTACTGATGATAATTAAATGTCAATTATGCCAAGGTAAATCTACAAATCCAGAGGATTGGCTTTGGTAAGATCCACAGTACTTGTGTTTACTTTTAGGCCTGAAAGATTTCCCATTCAAGATATAAACCACACATTGCACACATGGTCCATTATGTGTTTAATTTATATGCAAATCTAAATTTTGATGACTATTAAAAAAAAATAAATAAATAAAAAAAACTAGCCAGAATTAAGTTTAAAGACCAGAGTGATCTTAATGTGAACCCAGGATCAAGTCTTCTGTTGCTTTGCCACTTTTCATTTACTTTTCACTTTTACTCAACTCCAAACTTGCTTTTTAATGATAGCAGCTAATTCAGAGCCATCTTATGGTTTTGCTCCCCAAAAACGGTTTTAGGATATAAATTTTTTAAAGTGTTCAAATAATTTAATTTTTTTTAATTATAATAACAGTATTACTGTCCTTTTTTTGCATAAGGAGGTACTCTTACAATGTGTAGTACAAAAAAATGGAAATGTGCCTTTTTTTTTTTTTTTTTGACCAGTTTCATGTGTCACTGTTTGCCAATCCGTAACCTCCATGCTGATATGATCCATCATGTACAGAGTGAGCAAATAAAATTTACTTCTCTTATCTGGCTCTGGTCTGCTTCCTGTAATTGTGGAGATGTTCGCTGACGGCGAGAGAGCTGTGTCCTGGAGGTGGAGACTTCATTTTTATCAACATGTTGCCTTGGCTAGAGAGGGGAGTTTTGGATGTGGAACAGGACGATAGATGCTTAGTCTTTCTGGATTTTTTTTTATTTTTATAATTAGCACCAGTCGCATCTCCTGAGAAAGGAAGTAATTAGGGAATGCTAATGAAATACTAAGAAAAGAAATGTGCTCTGATGACCTACAGAAACTTCTCAAAGGCAGTTTTTTTCCCCCTTCATTTTTATGCCAGTGCTTTTTCAGACATAGGATCGATCATGTGCTATACTCCCATTCCCCTTTACCTCAATTGGCTTTGTTTCCAAGTTTATTCTAAGTGTTAATATGATGTGTAGTTTATAGGATGCTAATTTGGTAGCTATAAGCGCATATGCTTGTATGCTACATTTGCCTTGTAGCTTCAGTGCAGAAATAATAAAAATGCAAATCTAGAAACAACTTTCTTAGAATGTATAACTTGAATGAAAATAAGTAAGCAATATTAGTGAGTGCTGTAGTGCTGGGTATAGTTCGACTATGGTGCAGTTGTAGGCATGATGGTGCAGCTCGAGTGCCAAAGGCATCACAGCTGTACTATTTCCTGCAATACCTCACAACCTTGAGTGTGGTATTGCTTTTATACAACACTTGCACAACCACCATTTATTAACAGATTATGATTTGTTTCTTTATTTAACCAGTTATTTTGCACTGCCAACACATCCTTCTGTGACTGTTGGAGCTGGCGACCGTAGTGTAATTAACTGGGTTGAAAATAGTTTTAAACCCTTATTGGTACTATGTAGCCAAAGGTTTAGGAGGATAAAACATGGAGGTGGTGGATAGTCCTGTAAATTGTGCTCTGTGAGTAGTAGTTACTATAGTAACCCCCTTGATCTAGGCTTACAGAGAAATTTGGAATTCAGCCTTGTGTTAGAAGTTGGTTAGCGTTAAAGTTATAAATGAAACAACATGGGAGGAATTCTGTAATTTAAAATAAAGTTTTTAAAACAACGTTATATGTGTGTTTTCTTGCTAAAAGTGCACGTGTCACTGGTTTTAAATGCAGACGTCAGCATGCAGTTGTTCCCTTTTCGATAGATAGTTTATTGTATGGCAGATCAGCAGACCTACTTTCACCAATGCTTTGACCGACAGTGTAATTTACGATTGCTCAACTCCTGGGCCCCAGTGCTGGTACAGTGTATTATCACCACTCAAGGAAATCCTCTTGTCTAATCAGATTTTGTCTAATCAGATGTTTTCAGAGCTGCCTTTTCTTTTTTTTTTTATGCTATACTCCATTTAGTTAGACACTGCTGTTTGTGTGTTTTATTTCGAACTATATTTCTGTTTATTTTCTTTACAATATATTATATTAACATACAGCAGCTTACATTAAATAATATGGAACTTCCTTTTAAATAAATTGTCATAGAAATTAGAACGAGTGCATTAATACACCGATGACGTGAATAAATGATTATTTTGTTACAGTGGCACCTGTCGTGGGGGGGGGGTGTCTGCTGTTATGTATCCGAGTAGCCTACTCTATGCAAAACTGCGGAAGGACTTTTTGAACGCCATATAGGCACCAAAAGCATGTCAGGAGCAAAGGCTAGATCCACAGCACCTGGTCCAATCACTGCATCACTTACCTGGGGAAGGAAATCGGAAGAAGGCATCTGCGCAGTGTTCTGCTAGGAAACGTTGGGTCCTGGCGTTCACATGGATGCTACTTTGACATTTACCACCTATGTAAATACCTTATTTTCCTCAAACCATTCCTGAAAAATGTATGTGGTTTGGATCAAAGAGGTCAAGGTCCTCAACTGATCATATGTGATTAGCCGGACAAAGAAGTCTAAAAACAACTTGATGCCAGATACGACAGCACATTGTCAAAGGTCTTGTGATTGGTGAGAGCTGTTTTGGCAGCACAAGGGGGGCCTATACAATAGCGTGTATGTGATTTTAATGCTATGGGTGATCGGTGTAGTCACCTGTCAGAGATGCTATGCTGCGCTAATTGTTATAAACAAATGTGTGGTGCTGCTATAGTAAAATGACTCAATAATGGCTCCTATCCCAAAGGTGAACATTTGTCCAAGTGTTCCCTTTCTCATCAGCCATGGCACTTTTATATTAGTTCATTAATAATCAACACATATTTAAGTCATGTTCAGTTATTTTTAATGATACCTCACCAGCCTCTCTCATTTTCTCACTCTTCAAGTTAAAGAGCACATTCATTTAAATAATAATAATCGAATAACAACTTTTATTTAATTGTGCCTAATGTTTGGTTTTTTTTTTCTTTTGGGTTGCATCTATAATTGAAATTATTTGGTTTATCCCTATTAAATAACATATAAACTAAACGGGTTAGCAGAAAAATATTTGTGCATTCATTCCCTGGATATATTCATTTGGCTTGTGTATGGACTGATCTTTAGTTTTCTAAGCTGTTTGTCAGGGGGCTGTTTGGAAGTCCAGGCACTGCTTATGTCCCCTAACTGGCAAGGACACAACATGGCAGTGTGCCTCAACTATTTCGGACACATTTGTGTAGCAACTGGGGACAGAAAGGGGATATTCATGGCTACTAGGCAAGTTATACAACAGTTATCCACTGTGACCTTTGTCTTTAGTAGAACACCACAGAGTGTTGCAATGTGAGATTTTGTTGCAATGTTACTCAAAAGAGTTCAAATGCTTAATTTTACGGTTCTGTTGTGTGATATCAGATGCTTCCTTGCTTTACTTGATGTTTTTTTTTAGGGAAGCTCACACACTTAATGGGAATTCTGCCATTTTTTGTGTGTGTGAGGAGATTTGGCTCAGCTAAACCATATGGGCTGAATCCATTTCCCCCCAAAAGCTAGAGAACTTAGTGGGACAGTTTTGAAAATCTCATATTCCTGGTCACTGTCTATTATAATCGTAATGCCATATACACCATCATATGATATATACTGTATACTTTTGGTAGGTCCAGAGCACTGTGGAACAGGAACATCCTACAACACACTACAGTTTTAGAGTTGCTTTTTTTCTGCTTCTAACCCATCAAGTTGCTGCCTAATATATCCCCACTTATTTCCAGCCTTCATTGTAACCAGTTATTAAAAATGTAGCTACTGTGAGAAGGGCCAAATTGTAACGGTGAGATGTTTCCAGGCTGCAGTGGTCAGAACAAAAGTGATCCAAGGAAGAAAACTGGTGAACTGGCAACAGGGTCGTGGGTGGCCAAGGTGTTCTCATGCACATGGGGAGTGAAGGCTGGCCCGTGTAGTCCAATCCAGTAGAAGGTGGTTAATGCTGGTTCCAATAAAAACGTCCCCGTACACGCAAGTCATTACTGTTTTGATGGCAATGCTCTACTTTATTAATATTCACCGTATACTATATAAACTCTTAATACAGTTTGCTTTGCATTTGTTTAAATAAATGTAAACCGATGTGCTGCACATTGCAAATAGGGTAAATCCCCAGGGTGACTCCGACAGTTCAACCAAAAGAGTCTTGAAAAGTCAAAGACACGGTGAGTCGAGCGCGTGTCAAATGTCGCGTGCGAACAGGTGCAGAGCAGCAGGGGTGGCATGCGAATGGGGCTGGTGTTGTATAGAGCTTTGCACACCGTTAAAAATATACAACATGTCACTCTTTCCCTTCAAGTGTTTTCATTATTACAAAAATTGCATTCTTGGTCTGATATAGTTTTGTATATAGATTGTATTTCTCAAGGTCAACTTAGTATGTACAACAAAAAAACAGACTTTTTCACTTACAGATTCAATATACATAGCCCCTTCTCTTTATCACCCTTTCGTTTGCTTTTTTAATTTTGCACTGCAGCTATGAGGTTAAGATTAGCTTGGTGCAGTATGTATATGTGTATGGATTCTGAAACAGACTTGCTGATGGTTTCTGATTCTCTGACAGAGTGGACAAAAGGTCAAAGTCATAGGAATAAAAAAACAATTAAAATAATTTACCTTTACAGAGGTTTAAGTAGATAAAGCATGCGCCAACAGTCAAGGTCGACAGATGACCTCATAGGCTCGTTTGAAGATGGCACCTTAAACTATTTATATAAAAAAAAAAAAATCTAATTTCTACCAAGAACTTTGAAGCAATAGTAATGAGTTCTAAATCAGAAGGATCATCACTCACTCATCATCTATACCGCTTAATCCTGTATTCAGGGTCACGAGAAGCCTATCCCAGGAGACTTAGGGCACATGGACAGGGTGCCAATCCATCGCAGGGCACAGACACACACACTACGGGCAATTTGGGAACGCCAATTTCCAATGTTTTTGGACTGAGGGAGGAAACCGGAGTACCCAGAGGAAACCCACCAAGCACGGGGAACATGCAAACTCCATGCGACGGGAATCGACCCTGGCGGTGCAAGGCGACAGTGCTAAACACTACACCACCGTGCCGCCAAATCAGAAGGATATCATTATGAAATAAAAACCTTGTTGATGATTGGTCGATGTGAAGTAATTGTCATTTATGCTTTGGTTGATGGGAAGAGCCATCAGCACAGAGTTGCCATTTCAAGATCCTTTTAATGACATTTGTTGATGTTGAAAGTGAAAGACTAAAAGATGTCTTTTTGTAGCTGTTGAAAAGATAAATATACAAAGACTTATTTCTAACTTGTTTTAACCATAACATTAACACATTAACATTGATTGTGAAATATACTAGTAAATTGGTGACAGAATGATGGGCACCCATTATTGCAAACCCATTGCAGCACAACTGAGTCGGTCCTCCAAGCTCCCCAGATCCCAAGTTTATTGAGCACCCATGGGGTGCACGAAACATAAAGGTCCTATCCATAGAGGTCTGCCCTGCAACCCATAGCACGCAAAGTTGCTCCTGCCAATGACAGCACACCCTCAGAAGCCCAACGGAGCCACACCCTAAGGACCCAAGGCCGTCCAGATGGCAAAAGGGGAACCTATAAAATGTTTTCATTGTAATGTTAAGGCTATATATATATTTGAGTTTCATACTCCAAAATTCTTTGAGAACAAACATGTCATTTATTTTTAATATTACAGCAGTCAGCATTATCATATTGCTACTGGGGGGAAAAAACACCACATGCTTTTATGTAGAGTACTACTACATCCTTTAGCTGGAGCTGGAGATTTAGCTCCATTATTGGGTAAGAGACTACAGGAGAATGTTTTATTATTATTATTATTATTATTATTATTATTATTATTATTAGAATAACGTGACATTAAAAGTGGACAGAAGCGGATGTATCCCTCCATTACAAATTACAAAACATGTCTCTCAGAGTAGTGGTGTGTATTTCATTAGCCCAGTGGTCAGATATAAAGCTTAATGAAAAAGAAAGTCCATGTTTATGGACATGGTAACGCACCAGTTGTTTGTGCAGTTCGGTAAGTTCATGTTGGTTTAAATGACTAATCAGGAAACAGACCCAACAAAGTTTATTAGAAAAATAATAACTGGTAGGCGCAATTATAAATAAATTTCATAGCAGGCAGAATTGGTCAAGGATGTCTCATCTATAGATTGTTCATAATCTACTATCTAAGAGTATGACCCAGATATCACAGGTGACACTCAGCACTGCTATGCAGATTCTCATCAGTTCGTGCATACTGCTAATGTCGAGATGATGCAGTAGCTCGGAGCTGAACTGCATCAAGGTTGCACTTGTTGGTTTCGTGATGGTTTCACACTTCACCACAGGCAAGCTCCTCTGTGCAGCTTGTTCTCGGAAGCCCTGAGGGGAAGTAATGTGATGAAAGTCTTGTTGTGAGTAACATATAGCACACTGTGAGGGCATTCCCTGACTTTTAGACATTTTTATGTTTAGAGCTTTTGCAGTCTGGGGTTTGAGGGTTCTTTGTATCTGGAGGAGAGTGGGTTATTATATGAAATATTATTAAAATTATATGAAATGTGTGTGTGTGGGGGGGGGGGGACTTATTCACACAGCTGGAGGTATGTAAATGCACAGTAAAATTATTTCTGTCAGTATTATCACTTTCACTTGCTTGCAATAGAAAGGCTTTTTCACATTGTCTTTGTCAGTATTGCCAAGAATGAACGGTATATTTAGGTCAAAGTTCATGTTACTGTAATTGAGTCTATCGTTGTTGAAAGCTAGATATAAAGTTACTTGATATTGTGCTTTTATTATTTTAACCACAACAAAAGTATAAATTTGTGGATGGGTGAAAGAGTTAATGAAATGAACTAGCATAATTTTACTAATGCTAGCTAGCTGTATCTCTGGTTAATTGAGAGCTAACACTCATAGTGAGAGTGATGAGTGTCTTTGTTTGGTTGGTTTTAGATGTAGTTGACAGTGGGGTGGTTAGTCAGAGATTCTATCTAAAAAAGAGAAATGAAAAGCCACACAAACCTGAGGTTAAACTCTGCTGGTTGCTTGTTGTCTTTCCGATTAGCATCGCTCTAATAGCTAACCGCTCTCAACTCAACTTGTACCAATATTTCAAGCTGATCATCTAATTTTACTGCAGTTATTATTATTTAGTTCTCTTAAAATGTGTTTTATATCATCACATTTTTTTTATTGTGATGTTATTTTAGAGGAAGTAAAATTATCTTGTGAAGGCTAATTCTGGTATTGAGAACTCGGAGGTGTGAAAGTAGCATATTAAACTCTGCCTGCTACAGTTTCTGATGATCTCAGTGCTTACAAATAATTTATTTCTCTTTAAAAAGTAAAATGATTCCCCTTTGTACATATATAATTGCTGTATCCCTATAAATTAACTATAGTACTGTGCAAAAGTATTGAGCCACACCTTATTTCTTCATATTTTGCTTGCAAGAGAGACAGACTTTCTTGTATTTTTATGTAGTTTTGAGGAATAGTTCTCCAGGCTTCCTGAAGGACTTTTTTTTTAGCTTACATTTTCAGTGCAGTCCCTGTACCTGAGCAGCTTCAGGGAAATATGTTTTGTTTGTTAAGGCAGTGGCCTATGAACTATTCAAGCATAAAAAAAAAAACATCTAACTTTAGGCCATGAACCAGTGAGAAACACGTGCAGATGATGACAGATGATCAAGCCGCTGAATGCTGAGTGGCTGGAATAGACAAAAGGGAAATGAGGTTGCTACTGAGGTTGTAACATAAACCACCAATTTTTTAAATGGAATCTTTAAGCACTTTGCAGCCCGTCACAGTGAAACATTTATACCGGTTTTTTATTTTATTTTAATTTGCATAATTACATTTTTGCACACTACTCTATATGAAAATTAAATTTTTCTGTAGTGTTTAGGATACTCTGGTCAAATGTCACAAAAGGAGATACCATATTGAGTGACAGTAAGACAATCCTTAAGTTTACTTCTACATTTAAGTTTATATTAAGTAATCATATATGAAACATAGGCATATTTCATATTATTTCAACCACATTTAGTTTTACTGTGTATGGCTTCCTGTTTGTTCAAAGGAAAAACAGCTACAAATGGCCAGTACAAATGGGCACATTGCACTGAACTTGATGAAAGGAGAATGTAAAATAAACGACAGCAGTCCCACCTCTTGACAGTCCCCTGATATCCATTTGGCAGAAATTATGACACACCTTTTAGGTTAAAGGCCTTAAAAACACCTCCTCAGTTTTGTTACTCAGCTGCTAAATGTGGGTTTTTATGGTTTATGGGTGTTGCTCAGTAGTTATGGTGTAGAAACAGTAATCCAAAAGCAACCTCCAAAAGTGTTAATTTTAATGGCATTTAATTTAGTGTTCTTTGTTTTGTTGTAATTAATGTAATTAATTACTTTAAGATGGTTTCAAAAGTGTTTTTATGTCTTTGAATCACTTTTTGGGAAGCACAATATCTTTGAAGCTCCAAGTCAAGTCAAGTCAAGTAGGCTTTTATTGTCATTCCAACCATATACAGTTCAGTACACAGTGAAACGAAACAACGTTCTTCCAGGACCAAGGTGCTAAATACATGCAACAACATAAATTAACAACACAACTTTACCGGAACCAGCTAGCTAACTAAGAGATCCAGAGTTGGGTGTTTGAATTCACGGATCTGGTCTCATGAAGTTTACATGTCTGGTATCATGGAATTTACATGTTTTCCTTTCTTCACTGGGTTTTCTCTGAGTATACTGCGGTTTCCACCAAAAACATGTGGTATAGGCTGATTGTGTGCGTTCTTGGCAACCCTTCCAGGATGTCTTCTGAGTTCCTTGGAATAAGCTCCAGACCCCCTGTGACCCAACACAGAATAACAAGATGGATGGAATCAAACAGCTGTGTGACCATAAGTAAACCAATTGTTAATTAGGCATATCAGAAAAAAAATCAATTTGCTAGGGAGCATAACGATTTAGAGGAAAAAGGGAGTGTTGGAGTGTTATGACCTGGGCTTGCTTCAGTTTGTCAGGTTCAGGCTCATGGCAGTGTTGTGTTATGAGGGGGTGGGGATACATTACGATTTATTATATTTTCTTTTTTTTTTCTTCACAAATAATATAAATAATAAAATAAATTTTTGGGGTGGCTGGAATGGATTGACTGTATTTACATTATTTCTTATGGTAAAAATTCATATTGCAATACAAATTTTCCCCTTAAGAACTCACCTCCATAATTAATTAAATTTGTCTGCTGAGGTTTCACTAGCCAAGATGTATAATTGTTGAACTGGCATTAGTTGCATATATGTACATATATGCACATATATACCTATATACCTATACCTATATGTTCCTATGTTCCTTGTATATGAAAAAGAGGCAGCACAATGGCTGGGTTCAATTCCCGCCTCAAGGTCTGTGTGCATTGAAGTGGGTTTGGCGGGATTGACTTGATGCTCTGAATATCTTCAGCATCAGTAGGTGGTGTAGTTTTCATTCCTTTCACCATATTCATTCCCAATTTACACATATTTGGAATTAAACCTTTTTTTCTTCTCCGGTGGAACTGAAGCCATGGCATGTTGGCGAAGCTCTCATTTGGTCAACGTGGTTTCACTTCAGACCCCAGGGACCCCACACACTCCTAACAATTAGGCTCTGAAAAACAGGTCCTAGTTTTGTCTCTCATTTAGGATCTAACACCAAACTTCTAATTACCACCAGCTGCTTTCTTTCCACATCTTTATGTCACCTTGCTGTTACGATTACACACTTGTGTAAAACTGTTTCATAGATGTGAAACTTGATTGTCTTTTTGCCAAAATCTTTCTGAAATGTAGATATAAACAAAATCTGTGCCATTAATATTAATATTTATAACAGCAGATGTAGTTCTTTTTACTCAACGTGGTGTCAGTCAGCAGATGTAGTTATTTTTGTCCACTTGTTGGCCATTTTGCCAAGACTGAGCTTCTATGTCAATTATAAGAGACATAAATAGGAATCGGAACAGCAAGATGATGATGATGAAACAACTACAGACGCTGTTAATACAGGATGAAAATTATGTCAATTAAGGAAGGTCAAAATAATTGCCAAGTATTCTGTGTTTGTGCTTTCTACAGTGTAAAAATCTAATAGGGCAGATAAAGTATTGCCCAACAAGACAATTAGCTCTTTTAATGAAGCGGTAGGACTTATGTAATATTCTTCCTTATTCATATTTTTGCCAGCTATAACAGTGTTTCTACTCAAACTGAACTGATTTTTGTCAATACGTTTAACATTAAATAGCAAAGACAACTTAAACCAACAAGGTGAAAAAACAGCTCACTCTTAAACACTCATATCTGTGCCACTTATCCTGTACAAGGTCGCAGGAGACCTGAAGCCTATCCCGGGGGGGCCTCTGGGAACTAGGCAGGGTCAATCCATCACAGGGCACTAGCTCACACATTCACTCATACACTGTAGACAATTTGGAATTGGCAGCCTAGCGCAATCTCTAGGCGGGGAACCCACCAGCACTGGGACTTCAGATAATATGGAACACAAAACATAGTGTTTATTTTTGTTTAAAAACAAAATATTTTAAAATATTTTTTATTTCTATAATCAAATAAAATTTTACATGGGATTTAACAGGAATGGTATACAGAATGCATCAGTAAGTAAGAACTTATAAAACATATTAGCATAATTTTACAACATTAACATGAATAATTTGTTTACTGTACCTTGTTCAATGATTAATATTTCCATTTAGAAACACATAATGAAAAAAGTCAACTACAAGAGTCATAAGCAAAAAATCACACACAATCACATTACGTGGTTTGCTCCAGACCGTTTAAACCAGTCTTATATTCTGTGATGTATAAGTCTGTTTTTCCTGTCTGAATCAAGCAGACATTTTTGTCTAAAAAAAAAGTTCTCAGAAGTCCTCATCTATTACTTTCTAGTGTTTTTTTATTTTTTTAATTTTTTTTACTTTACTTTTTTGGGCCAGTTTCTCAGCAAGAGTAGGAGAACAGAGAGTACTGACTCCACTCTGCCATGTTGCTGTGGTGATATCCAGAGGGATGGATGCTGTGCTCTGACATCAAGTGATGTGTGTGTGGATGCGGGTGTGGCTGAGGGTAGTTGGAGCTTGAGTACTGCCCCGGTAAAGCTCCACTCCAGTGACCTAAAGGCTGCTCCATGTTATAATGACTGTACAAAGGCAGTCCTGGTCTGGCTTTGTTGGTGGCCATGGAGAAGTCCAAAGTTTTACTTTGAGAAGAACCCAGACTCATGGGTGGCTGAGGTCTGGTGAGCTCTTGCTCAGGAACAGTGGCCATGTCAGCAGATCTTGACTCAAAACCGTGGCAGTTGGTTTGCGCTTCTGTGCAGGAAGGTGAGGACATCCTCCCAAACTCCTGAGTTCTGTGGGGAAACGATGAACAAAAATATAGAATAAAAAAAAGTAAATTAAATCCAACTAGTAGACTAGCAACTCTGTGAGGTGCATAGTTTCATTTATGACTTCATACTATGAGGTATTTTCTTCACCAGCCTATTTGACTTTCATTTTTGTTTCTTTATTACCAAGAAAATGATTGACTGATTTACATTTTTGTGCAATGTCTGCCTCTGTTAAAAAAAGTGTAAATGTCCACAGTGTGTGCTTAATAATGGATCTCCCATAATATACCTCTGTGGTTGGTAGTTGGCCTGTCCTGGAACAAGCTGCTCTGAGTTTGTGTAATCCATGGCTCCCTCACTATGCAAACTTTGGCAAGGGTCCTGCTCTCCTCCCCATGGGGACATGTGCTCATCCTGTGCCATTTGGACTTCTTTGGAAAGCATTATGTTTTCTGAATCTTCCCTGTGAGGGTCATATGGAAGCCTTGGGACATCTGTAGGTGGCAAAAATTAAATACAGATTAACACCAGGAAAGATCATTTTCCTAGCAAAAAAAAAACATCCACGGAAAGATAGGCTTGCTCATCTGGGACAATCTAACAAATTTTCATACACTTTTCCCACATTTCATACACATTTCCTTAATTTTATTTTTTATTCTGTAAAGCTGCTTTGCGACAGTGCCCTTTGTTAAAAGCGCTGTACAAATACAATTGAATTGAATTGTCTATAATTATCTTACAAAATAGGTTTATCCACATTATATATTTATCTTTTTTTAACTTCACACAATGTTATTGATGGTTAACTCAGAACTAGAACCATATTTTAAAATATAAAAAAACATATTTTAAACTATAAAATTCACCTTGGAAACATCTGAATTCTGGCTCCTTATCTGAAGTCTTCAGTTTCTTCACTGAACTCTCGGAACACAGCTGACTTTTCTGAGCTCTGTGCCTGCAACATAATTAAACACAATCACTTTTTTGCCCTTTAAATGCTTTTCCAGCTCACTAATCCTTTCTTTAGTTTTTCACCTCACCTTTTACCATGGGTTCCTTCTTCTCTGAAGCCCTTTGCAAAGGGGTTATGGTCTATCTTCAGCTTGGTGATCTTTAAGAGAAAAAAAAATTATTTATAAAACAAAAATGGTTCAAATGCAAAAAAAAAAATAAAGTGTTCAGGATTTTGTATATCATTGATAGAACTGACCTTGGTGTTCTGGTAGACCGTGACTGCGGTAAAGGTGGTTTCAGGGAATGTGAAGGTCTGGAAGACTCTCCATCGCACGGTATAAAGATCATCAGCCTGCACTACATGGAAGCGAGGTTGGTAGCGATGCATAGAATGTAGAATGATCTACAGAACGAGGATGTGAGAAAGTGTTAGAATATGAGTCAAATCGAAAAAGATTTTATAAAAATGGTAGCACTCCATACAACATTCTTACATGCCCTCTCTGGTCCAGGGGGTGGTTAGTGAGCTTCAGCTTGAGAAAAGAAATGGGCTGCTTCATCCAGTGGCTACCCAAAGCAGGAGAATCTGGATGTATGTATGTTCTACATGGAGGCTGTGGCTCGGCTTTTCCTGCCACTTCCCATTGATCGTTATTCCACTGTAGGAAAAAAAAATTATATGAATAAATATCTAAACAAACAAAGCACAAATCTATGTGTATGTATGTATAATGAAACAAACAAAAATGCTTTTATAATTTATTTCACGACACACACACACACACACACACTCCTGTGTGTCTGCGTAACCTTATGTAAAGTGAGCTGATTGTCTTATAGATCTTGATTGTTCTACTGGAAGACATTAGCGGGGGAGTGGAGGGGAATTGGACTTGACTGGACCCCTAACTGAGGGAAGAAAAACAGGAAGTGATAATAGCCTTTGATATTCACACTTTACAGTGATTGGCACTCCAGAGGAGGCCCACCGTCTGCACTCACAAATGGTTATTTGGGGGGTGGTTTTGTCTTGTTCGGCTCCAGTTGTAAGCATGTTATTTATTTATGTAAAACTTAAAAAGTAATCTATTTACTATATCTACAATAACCTGCTTGTTTATATGCATCTCTCTGCCAATGACTTTATTTTAAATTTTCAACAATGATTAATCATTGACTGCTTTTTTTTTTTTTGCTTACCTTGTACCTGGAA
Source organism: Clarias macrocephalus (assembly GCA_011419295.1). Classification (NCBI taxonomy): domain Eukaryota; kingdom Metazoa; phylum Chordata; class Actinopteri; order Siluriformes; family Clariidae; genus Clarias; species Clarias macrocephalus. The sequence goes on from JAAGKR010001439.1 coordinate 119,564, forward strand.
TTGTCCACTGGGACCATGTCCACCATGATGACATACTTGGCGTAGGGCACAAGACCAGTCACACTCACGTTACAATATGGAAACATCCTCCTAAATTACAGAAAAGACAAACATTGTGTCATCTCCAAAAATCTTCTCAGTCGACTCTCAGATTACATAGTAGCTTTAATGTTAAACTTGGTTCAACTGATTGGTTTTGCTAGACTATTTATCTCATTACCTGCCAGATTTGGTGATGACCATTTCAGTCCCAATGTCATGAAAGGATTTCCAGAGCTCTGAATATTCCAGTTTCATCCTCATGTTCCCCTGTTGGTAGGACTCGGCTTGATGAACCATTGAAGATGATGCAGACACTGTAGAAGAAGTTCTCGGGTCTGTAATTGACGTTATATAAATGTTATCTACAAAAGTAGCAATGCACACCAACAATGAATGTAATGCAGTTCAGAAAATTTAATAAAATACGAATTATATTTTAAATTATATGTAATAAAAAGTACTCACCTGAAATTTGCTCCATCATAAGATTCTTTAGTGCAGGTAGAGTTGATAGGGTCCACCTTAATGTTATGTGAAAGTAATGTGATCCTGATCCTCAGCTGCAGACCTCCATAAAATACAGAGTGAAGAACTGTACAAATAACATTAAATGTGTGCACAGGACCTCAGTTGACCAACAGGTAAAAACAATGACAAAATGCCCCTGGCTTGGCTCAACCTTGAGTTTAAAGACACTGAGCAAGTGGGCGGGGCCTAACAAGGTCTATGTGTGTGTGTTGAACAAAAGTGAAGGGTCTATTAACATACTTTGAAGTGGTCTATTAGTACCGGGGGTCTGTGTGTGTGTGTGTGTGTGTGTGTGTGTGTGTGTGTGTGTGTGTGTGTGTGTGTGTGTGTGTGTGTGTGTGTGGTTATTTAGGGGTAGAGCGGCAGGGGGAGGTGAGCTGCTAATCAAAAGGAGCTTGATGAGGATATTTCCATGTAGCTGAGACAAAGTCGGCTGGCGATGTGATCAGACATGCCTTATTTTACAATCACTTCTACGTCTGTTATATAAATGTATAAAATAGGTATATAACAGTCCAGCGGATATCTGATTGGAAATGGGCATTATGAGTGATGTCATACCACAACAATGTGCTATTGGAAAGAGATAAATAAAAATGATATCTAGTGTTCTGCACTAGCGATTGTAAAGAGACTCAGTAATACATACTACTGTTCATTTTGTCATATGCATGTTTTTTTTTACCATAATATTATATGTTTTCAATTATTTTTTATTATTACTATGTTTTTAAACCCTACATAGTCCCTCATAAAATTGTCACTGTTAATTAAGAACAGCAAACACAAGCACTACATGATTAACTTTTTTTTTGTAGACATTAGTACTAATACAGAAAATGACTTAAAGTAATGCAATGAGGTGAAGTTGTCTCTCTGTATTGATATACTGCTTATAAATCTTGTTTATTTGGGGAAGTAGGATCAGTTCAGTAAAACTATTATTATTATTATTATTATTATTATTATTATTATTATTATTATTATTATAACAAATATTTTTATTGATGTTGTTGTTGTAATATTAACCAAATATAATAAAATAAATAAATAATTGTTTTCTGTCATCTGATCTTTTGCACTTTTATGTATTAATGTCATATTAATAACATTGCGGGAATTACAAATACATTCATTCTCCTACAGATGTAACTCTTCATTTCACTTCACTGCATGTGTACCTGAGTGTTATCTCTCAGGTTAGTCATGCTCATGAACTCGAACGTTTCTTGTGTCCCTTCTTTTCAGACCGGCCATGTTTGTTTTTGTGTATTGAGTCCTGTCTGGCCTTGACAATGGGGAGATGGGCCTCTTAATCCTATCAGCACATGGAGCCATGACGGCACGCAGCTCTTTAGCTCTTATGGGACGGCCAATTAGCAGCTAGTTAATGCAGGAGGTGGTGGTGGTATGGGGGTTGAGGTCTACAGGAAGCTCAATCCACCTTCTGTGATGTCCCATGAGGACAGGATCAGGTTCTGGAGTGGCCTGTCTGAGGCCCATACACATGCTAAGTGCTCAGATGGTGCAGGGATGGAGGGACATTCGCACGCATTCAGCACATCCTCTCAGCCGTTCGGCCGTCAGTTTACATTCATCCTTTACAGCAACATTAAAGAAGCAGTTTAAACTACACTGACATGGATACAATCTCTAATCAAGATTCAGCATTAATGAACTTTAATGTGAACTATTGCTTTTAATGTGTTCAATGATTTTTTTTTGTTTTTGCACTCACATAGGAACTGCAGGATATTTTGAATAGAAGATCAATAATAACAAATAACACCAACAAGATATCTTTGTAATGTTTGTTCTTTCACCTGCTCATGTCAAGGTGTAACCTCAGCAGTTCGTTTAATCTGAATAAAATTTGGTACAGCTTTCATGACGGATGCTGTTTCTGATACATTCTATCCAGCAATTAATTAAAGCTTATAGCCACCAATTTAACATCATGCAAGCTGAACCTTTTCTCAGTCTTTAAATATTCTCTGTCTCCATGACAACAACTAAATATTAATAATTTTATAATGTAGCAAATATTAGATTAAATGTGAGTACTATTATCATGTTCTGAATTCTGTCTCCAATTTTTAGCGACTTCTTGTGTCTTATGCTGAAAAAAGTGCTACAGCTACAAACTGTTTTTATCTCTGAGGTCCATGTTTATAAATAGAACTACATCAAACAGAAACCACAAGAAGCTTAATAACTCTACAGTGCCAGCTGATAATACATGGCATAGTGAGCGCACTACTGTAGCTTTTCTAGACAGACTCTTACACACTCTCTACTTTACTAACAGGTTTAGCTTTGGAGTTTACATCTTGAATGTCTTAGATACCGTTTGATTTTCTTCTTTAGCCCTGGATAAATTACAAACCTCTGACTACACACTGCAAAGATAATCAAATTCTAAGTACAAATACATTTAAAAAGTGATATCGCACAGGATATAAATATATTACGACGTTGAGATATTCAGAGATATTTGAATTATAAATGCATGTCCACCCCTCCTCCTCTGTGCCTTCTGTGTTGGAAAGGAAGCCTGAAAGGCAAGGGTGTGTACAGGGTAGTGTGTCACTTCATTTAAGACCTGATTCTTTCATCTCCACAAATTTAAACAAACAAACAAAACTAACAAAGGTGTTTCTCTATTCCTATTAAACATCTTAATAATAATTAGCAAAATTCCATAAAGTTCCTTGTATATGCATTCAATCCTTTGACATTTTGAAACTGAAATGAACTTAATTGTGATTTAGATTAATTCACACAAAAGAGCTCCTAATATTGCCACCAGGAAAAAAAAAAATACTTTCTAAAATTATTTAGATAATTGGGTAAATAAAGTAAACCCATGTGCAGTGTGATCACAATATAAGTACAGTGAGGAAAGAGTTTTGTTACAAATATATAAATAAATAAAATGCATCATGGAAGAAAAGAAAAAAGAAAAAAAAATCATCATATAGTATATAATGAAGCAAAATTTGAGATTAATTTCTTGTAACCAAACCACGATTAATATCAATCTTACAGAAAGACACAAAGTACAGTTTCTCCATACAAAAATGCATAAACACATTATATTTGTTATTGTATAAATACTACAGTAGTAACAGAGTGCAGCAATATTTTTGTGTTGAAATCTACCACAGTAATCCATCCTTTAAGAGGCCCTTGTGTTTGCTTTAGCTTTTTCTCAAGCCGTCTGTCAGTGTTTGAACATAAGCAACAGTTGATCCTGTTGAGGCAGAAACCTCTGGAGAGGTCTGGAATTTACTCTGCACCCGAGGGCATGAATCTCACCTCCATTCAGAGCACAAATCATCTTTCACCATCCACCATTTCATCACACACACACACACACACACACACACACACGTCTTTCAACATGCTGAACACGCTTGCTTGATTGAGTCACTTGGTTTGGAGCAAGCACTTGGAGATTCTATAATGCACACACACACACACACACACACACACACACACACACACACACACACACACACACACACACACACACACACACACACCCTCGTTTCCCTCGTTAAGAATGTATGTAAAAAAAAAAAGTAAGTCCCCTATAACAAACAGATTGAATACAGCTCTTACAGGCTGGCGTCAAACTATAATCAGAGAGACAGCGCCATCTTCTGGTGGCCAGGATAAAAACACCTAGACGGTGAAAGTAACAAAAAGTAACCTATAAACATTGATTAAAAAAGGTAAAATGCTGTTTAAAAAAGCCTGTAACATGTAGCAGTTTATAAAAACGTTCATTTAACGAGTTGCAGATAAATTAAGTAAGGAATAGATTATAAACTTTAAACACTTTTTTTTTTAAAGTCTCTCTGGGTAAGAACATCTGCTAAATGTTTAAATGTAAATGTAAACTGGTCATTCTACAAAAATATTAATATGCCCTGAAGTCATATAACCTGTGGGGGTGAAATTAAAAGCAAGCGATTAAAAATGAGTATTTTAAACAAAATCATTTAGACTTTTTTATTTATTTTTATTTATGTAGAATAAATAAAAATGTCAGGATGAAAAAAAAAAGAAATAAAATCACTGAAATAGAGATATATGTACACATAGATGAGCGCCTGTATTTCTCACTCACTCACTTATTTTTTCTACCTCTTTATACTGTATTCAGGGTTGCAGGTGCCTGTATTTCTATATTGCAGAAATGAAGCCATAGTGGCACTTTAGCATTGTCACCTTACACCTACAGGCTCCAGGTTCAAGACAAATGCTTGGTGGGTTTCCTTCGGGTGCTCCGGTCCAAAGACATGCAGATTAGGCTAATTTGTGATGATCAGCTGATAAAGCTATAATAACTAAAACAGAAATAATGATGATGATAGTGATATAATAATAATAATAATAATAATAATAATAATAATAATAATAATAACTTATTCTGCAGGGTCATGGGTTCTTGTAGCCTATCCCAGGAGACGTAGGGCATGAGGACACACACACTTAACTGCTCATTCACACACTGATCCTCCACCCCCCTTCCCCCGGATTGGGAAACTCACCAATGTTTTTTTATTTTTATACAAAATAACATTTTACTTTTTATTATTTACATTTATTTACATATACATTTATTATTTTACTTGTAATAGTAATGATTTATTACTAGTAATAATGTTTTATTTTAAACATTACTACTACTACTACTACTACTACTACTGCTAGTAATAATAATAATTATCATCATCATAATTTCAATTTTGGTGTCTTAGAAATCCTGCAGGTCGGATTATGCGTAAAACTTCAAATGAACACTAGATGGCACTGTTGGTGTAAAAGTGAAACGAAATCGCACAGTTCAGTGTTGCCCCGTGGTGTCTAGTAGGTGCATGTGCAGCCGATAGGGGAGCTCACGAACCGTTTTAGTCACCTGTTCGTTTTTAAAATCTAGACTTTAATATGAAGATTTTGGGTTTGTGCATTATTTCTATTCAGTAGCATATGTTATATTATCATATATTTGCACTGATGCATTTTTGCAGACATACAAAAATGTATGTAAGCCCTCATTATTGATGCAAAACCCTCAGTAAGAGCTATAAATAAGCATCCCTACGTAATATATAGTCTGTCCCAGGGTGATGCTGCAGATGGTCTGATGCCCAGTGAGAGTGTTTGGTTCTAACATTATCTTTTTCTGATTTCAGAAAACTTACA